>CAUYLG010026913.1:0-207072 GCA_963573385.1 Cacajao melanocephalus
GAATACTATGCAGCCATAAAAAATGATGAGTTCGTGTTCTTGGTAGGGACATGGATGAATCTGGAAACCATCATTCTCAGCAAACTGACACAAGAACAGAAAATCAAACACCGCATGTTCTCACTCATAGGTGGGTGTTGACCAATGAGAACACATGGACACAGGGAGGGGAGAATCACACACTGGGGTCTGTTGGGGGGGTGCCAAGTGAGGGACAGCAGGAGGGTAGGGAGGTTGGGGAGGGATAACATGGGGAGAAATGCCAGATATAGGTGATGGGGGATGGAGGCAGCAAACCCACATTACCATGTGTGTACTTATGCAACAATCCTGCATGATCTGCACGTGTACCCCAGAACCTCAACTACTATTTAAAAAATTAATTAATTAAAAAATAAACTAAAAAAGGAAAGAAGAAAGAAAAGAAAACACACCTATATTACAATGCTATTATGACAAAAGCCTTAGGGTAATTATTCTGGATTCTTCTTTGTGTTATAATTTCATAGTAAAGATTAAAATGTTCATCAACATTAGGCATTTATTTCTTATGTGGTATTATTTTGCTTCAGTGAGCACTTTCATGATTTGTAACTTCCAAATGGTGAGTTGGTGCTAATGTTTAAGAGACTCTGGCAGGACAAGACCACCCAGGGTAATGCAGCTAGGTGCTCAGAGGTTCTCCTTCTGCCCCAAGGAGAAGCTCCTGCCCTTTTGCCCAGTGGCTCTGGAAACATGAAGAAACAAGAAGGATGGCTCAAGTGTGGAATATGCTAAGGACCCCAAGCAGAAAGTTCAATGCCAACTCCTGAGCAAACACAAGAATTGACCTTGCTTATCCTACACATATTTCAAACATTTATCTCTTTGTAGATAAATAACAGATATTAAAAATACACAAAGATATACATTTATACGTATATAACTATAATACATTTTTCTTTATATGAAACCTGATGAAATTTTCAGGCTTATTTAACCAGTTGTCAAATGACCAGGAAATCAGCCAGGAGCTACAGACCAAGATATTTTTGGATAATAGGATGCTAAATGGGAAAGACAGATTAGTTACAAGCATTTGATTTTCAACAGATTTCATGCCTTTCTCTCTGCCCCCATTCCAATAACCATATCTGCTAGCTATTGAATAATGGGGTTTAAATTCTCTTGGACTATTATCATAGCTGCAATAGCAATCTTTTAACACAGTGCTTGCTCATTCAACTCCTATTATAATTTCCAGTGAAGTAAAATATCACAAAGTCATTCAAATTCATAGACTAAAGATATATCTATAGTGACAAAGTAAAGTATTGGATAAAATCCATTATCCTGAAAAATTGATGAACATGGACAGTCACTCTGAATAATTTGAGCCAAAGGAACTTTTTCCTCTCAATGGCTGGATATTTTTGGCCTGATTTATCCACATAATTGCCTCAGCTCTTCATTTCATTTTGCCCATGTCAACACAACGAAGTCTCTATACTTGATTTTGAAAGCTTCACTATTTCATGTCACGTTAGCAAGTGAGACGCACGTAGCAAATTCTGGATGGGGTTCTTGTGACAAATGACTTCTATGGTTTGCACGTGTCTTCTCAATGACAGCTGCTGGGAAGAAACATCACCTCCCAGCTGCACAACTTGATCCTTCTCTCCCTTGTGAATTAGGAGGAATTGAATGTTTGGCTGTAAAGTGGCACTTCGCACTCCTCTCGTTGAATATCACAATTGCGCCAGCACAAAGGGAAACAAAAAATCTCATCATTGGCAACTGATGGGAGAAAAAATAGTCCTCTCATTACAGAGATAAAAAGCAGAATGTTCCCCTGCAGCCTTTCTTCTTAATTCTCCTTATTGTATTTTATTAAATGATTCAGTTTGAAATTAAGGCTCTGGCAACCTTTGTGCACACTCTGCATAAACAAGCAAAACAGAAACACAGTTAAAAGAGCGAGTATAAGCCCCTCCCTAAAGCCATCTGCTTTCTTCTTGTTATGAAACTTCAATTCATCAGCAAAACTCTAAAGAAAATATTTATAGCAGAAGCATAAGCCTGCATTCCGAAGCTGCTTGGAGGCAGGGTTAGTGGAACATTACAAAACTCGGTTAGGCTGTGTCACTTAGTAACCAACCTAGAACTGGTCATTTAACCTGCCTCATTCACTCCTTCAATCTTTTGTGCACTTGTCCATTCTTCTGACAGAATTTATTCAAGACCCTCAATGTGCCAGGACCTGTGGTAGGTGTTTTCAAATCATTAAATGAAGATAATGGTTATCCCAGCCATGTGTACCTCTCCAGGTTACTGAAAGCATTGCTGTAAAATATAAAACAAAAACATCTGTGTTTATTTTCCACCAATAAGCCACTAGAAGAAAATACCCATTCATTTAGTTACCTCTGCAAAAAAGTGTGAACATGATATAACTTAAAGGGAAATTTAATTTAATATATCCACTGTCACAAATGTTTTGCTTTTTTTGACCCTGGTTCATCTGATAAAATATATTCCTGTTCTATTCTTACTCATTGCTCTTCTCAATGGAGGGAAACCAGTGAACCATGCACTATAGATTTTTTTAATGCCATTAGGCAGTCACACTATATAAACATACAAATAAATATACCATACCTAAGCAATATTGTTAACATATACTCCAAGTTTGCTAAGCAAAATGTCACCTTGAACGTCCTTTCCATTTGCCCCACAATATACTTCTCAATACTCACAACCACAACCCGAAGTGAAATCAGACAGAAACCTGGAGATTTTATGTGAACAAAAAAGATAACGTTATTGAAATTGAATTGAAATGAGTATATTTGTTTTCACAGCATATTCTGGCCTATCCTAACAAATTTAGAATTTTTATCAGTGATAAGAGGCCATCACAAAGAAACCTAAAATGTGTAGCAATGACTTAGCCATTAGGCAGAGGGCAGTGAAGATTCCATTGTTGGAGGCTGGGAAAAAAATGGCAATCCATTTTAAGCAGTAGGAAACCATTTGGCAAAAATCAAAATCCTGTGGTAATTTGGGAGGCAGACCATGCGGATTCTGAGCCCAATGACTTAGGGAAACAATGTTGAAAGTGAATGTTGGCTGTATTTGACAAAGGATTTCAATAATGAAATGAGCTCAGGAAAACCCTGGCTGTCTTGCAAACAGAAATGAAAGGGATAAAAATCGTTCCAAAATTTGGAGATTGGCAAGTTGGAAAAGTGACTACTTCTAGATGCTAAACAGTAAGACTTGGCATCTCAAAAGATTGCCACAAAATCACAGTGAAATGTCCCCATTGGATGAAATGACTTAGGACAAGGATCAGATTAAGTGTGTAAACAGATTAAGTGTGTGAACGTTCCACCTATTGGTCAGACATCTTCAACATTGCCCCCATAAAGAAGAGACAGAAATGCACAGAAGTGAGAAAGCAATGAAACAAAGCAGATTTTAGAATTATGCCTAGAAAAGAACTCTAGGTGTGGTTACTAGCACATGGAAGTTATTTAAAGCAAATAGATCAGAAGCCTACTGTGTGTTTGAGTGAATTGCATTGTTAAATAAATCATGAGCCTGGACTAAAAGAACACTGACATTTTGAGACAACCCTTAAGCTGCCAATGTTCTGTGGGAAGGAAGTTTGCTGAGAAAACTGTGCAGCCCCCAGGGAGGACATATTTCCCCTCACCCACTTCAGAGGTGGTTGAAGAGAGTAATGGAAAAGAAAGAATATTTTGGAGGGTATAGCTTGCAGCCATAGAGGACAATGGTGAAATAATGCCTCTCTCCCAACGACCAGAATCAAGACCTAATTAAGGAACACTTGCCATCCCCTATATAGGGGAACTTTCACCATGTCTGCCCAGTGGGGTGTTATCACTGCTGTGTGTCTCTAATCATCCCCTTTCAAATAGGAATGTATACCACAGTTATTCTGTTCCTTTCCACCACTCTATATGCAGCAGTATAGACAATAGAGGACAACGATGTATTTTTTTTCTTTCGGTTCACAGGTTGCTTGATCAAAAAGAGCCTCATGCAGACCTGACAGAGAGGCCCACATATCCCATAAAACTTGATGTCATGACTAGATTGGACATCAGGATGTCTCCCCTGAGGCTGGATTGTGTGGGTGAAGAAAAAAGTAAATGAAATTTTGCTGATTAGAAGGGCAAACACTGGCAGAGATTGTAAGTGCCTACAAAATATTCACATGGTTTTCTAATTTTCCAAGCCTCCATGCACCTATCTGAATGGGATCATGCAACCAGATCAGGGCAGTAGAAGGTAAGCACAAAGGATGTGTAACTTCCACCTCAGTCTTGCCCTGTTCTCTGCCTTCTCTGCTCTGGTGGCCTTGGAGGCTATGTGATCCAGATGGCATAGCTACAAAATAGAGCTTCATCAGATTCTACATAAGAAATACTTATTATTTATGCAAAGTCAATAGGATCTGAGGATTTATTTATTATCACAGCATAGCTGAAGTTAGATTAAGATATTATCCAATACAAGCCCCATCCTCATTCTCCCTACAAAAATTTTATCAGGGTCTATGCTGATCACTAAATTTTTGGTGTGAATAAATGGAGAAGGATAGATTTGAAAAGATCCCATCAATGTCTAGGATGAAGTGATCAGAAGCTGAAAATGTTAAGGTGTTACTTGCAAATAAAGACGTTTTGCAATGAATAGCAGCTGATATGGAGGCTACATTTAACTACTTATCTCTGGGCTCTTAATGTCCCTTTCTCTGGATACAAGAAGCAGATTTCAAAATAATTGCAATGGGACATCATAGCTTCATCCTGAGCCAGAGTTCAAACACATCCAGGTATGTGTTACATAATGATATGGCAAATTTACAGCAGTACATTTATTGGGAGTACAAGAGCCTCCTGAGAAAGAGTCCATCCTTAGGAAGGAAAAAGCTGAGCATGACAAAGTTTCACCCAACAACAAAGCCTTTATCATTGAATAAGATAAGTATTCTGGGCATAACATGGCATCTTCATTGATTTCTTACCCTGGCC
Organism: Cacajao melanocephalus; assembly: GCA_963573385.1. NCBI lineage: Eukaryota > Metazoa > Chordata > Mammalia > Primates > Pitheciidae > Cacajao > Cacajao melanocephalus. The sequence continues at coordinate 5,043 of CAUYLG010026913.1, forward strand.
CAGGGTCCTGGAAAAACAAAGAACCATTAGTAAAACCTAAAATTTATTTAATTTAAACTTCCTTAAGACATTAGGCATATTGACATAGCTTTAGTGACCATGTAACAGGAGAATAGCAAAAACTGAGGAGTGAGGCATTTCTGCAATTTCACCACCCCCCTTTCAGGAAAAGCCTTGGTTTCTTGAAGCACTTGTTGTTGATTCCAAAGTACAAGGTAGAAAAAGGTAGAAGCAATGGCTGCCACCAGTAGGGTATCAACATGCCCAGTTGAAGCAACAGCACCCAGCAGAAGCAGCAGTAGTATGCTGTGGGTGCTATTCGGCTAATAAGACTTTTCATGAAGACTTAGAAACTATTTCCTAAGGGCCCTGAGAAATAGTCAGGGTCACAGAGAGAGAGAGAGAAAGAGAGAGAGACAGAGACAGAGAGTGAATTTTACTGGGTACTGAATTCTTAGATGACCAAGTGGAGAGTAGAGCCAGTGAAACCTTACGTATCAGTCAACTTTTATCACATGAAAACCCCTGAAACTTACAGGGTTATTACAAGGAACCTTTCTTCTTTCTCAGAAGGCGAGGTAGATTGGGCAGCTCTGATAACCTGGACTGGGCTTGGATTATCTCATCTGGGTTCACTCACGTGTCTGTGGTCAGAAAACCAACCAGATAGAGGTTTTCTGAATGAGGGAGCCTTGACTGAAATGACACAGCTTTCTTCTACCTGTCTCATTCCTCCAGCAAATTAATTCAGGGTCATCCTGTCAGTGAGACAGGAGTCTGAGAAAGAACAAAATAGCACAAGACTCCCAGAGACCAAACTTGGACCTGGACCACCATTACTTGTATTTCATTCCATAGGCCAAAGCAAATCACAAGGCCACACCAAATTCAAATGTAGCCTCCACCTCCGTGGGAAAAGCTCCGTAGTCAATTGCATGTGAGGCAGATTCTAAGAGAGCAATGACTGCGGCCTTGTTACACTCAATCTGCCATACCTGGTGTTTTTACTTTTGTTGCAATACTGTTTGTGTGGGATAAACTTGGTTGCCATCTCCATAAGTTTCCTAGACCTCTAGGGTTGGAAGGATCTTAGGGATCATGTTCTACTTCAACCTTCTAATTTCAGAGATAAAGAATTTGAGGCCCAAAGTGGTTAAGCAATTTGATTAATGGCTTATAAATGAAGGTGGACTACAGATTTCTTTGATTCAGCTTAGAGCTCTTTCCACCACACTTTAACTCTCTTCCAAGGGTACATTTAGAACAGAACAAAATGTGATTGTGTACTCCATATTTGTGTCCACATTTGCTACAGAACGATTATCTAGAAACTCATCAACTACAGCCAACCAAGCCTGTTGGTCTCTCAGCTATGGATCCCTAACTTGGCCCTGCCCTGCTCTGCTCTGACCTGCCTTCAGCAGTGAGCAAGCTGCTCATGAGCGTGTTTCCTAACAGTGAACTTCCATGACCCTAATCATCCGCCCTGCCATGGGACTGTTTCTCCCTCCAGGTCCAACCTACCCCAGAAGGTGCCAGCATTTGCTCAGTGGTGTCTCATCTAGAGAGAACTGCCCCACAAACAGTTGCTAATAACTTTAATCTTGCAATTTTCCCTTCCTATTTTGCAAAAGAAATTTTAGTCAAATTCTGCCTTCTTCAACCATAACTTTTCTGCTATATTACAATCTGTATTACAAACCAGAAAACTGAGAGTGTGGTATTTATTTCCTACCTTAAAAGATATAAACCCATGTTAACTGACAAGGTGTTAAAACAGCTATTCCTCATGTTTTTAACCCGAGTGAGAGGGATAGAAGAAGAGAGAAGGTACAACTTCCTGACAACACAATCTTGATCCTAAGAAGCTGCACCTTGAACATCAGGTACTATCACTCTCTTGGGGGCAAGCATATGTTCAAGTGACTTGTGAGCAAAGAGCCCTGCTTTCAATATGAACAGCATGACAATAGGAGGAAAAGCTTCAGACTTGCAGCTATTTTTGTGATTCAACTCTGTTTTTATGGGCATCCCAGCATAGTTCACCTCATTAGCCATTATAGAGATTTTAATTCTTGAGTTAATCCTGTGTTCATTCAATAGAATGAATATTAATATCTTTCTAATGTAATTTTTAATTAAATATAGCATCACCATTATTATACCCAAAAGATCTAAATAGAGTTTGAAAGAGAAGACAGACACTATCACAATAAAAATCAGCAAATTCTGCTCATATCCTTTTCAAAAGGCTGATCACCTATGAAGTAATGAGAATAAATCGTGAGATAATGTAGGACAGATCTAATTAAGATAATGAGCTACGATTATGGACGTGATTTTCCAGGGTTAAAGATCTTGACAAAAGGCAATCTATGGATATATTTTAAATATCTTCTTTGGTCTACTTACTTATGTTAGCTATGCCTCTTAAAAAAATGAAAATATTCATCAAAAGTAATGACCCTGAGTCTGCTGCAACTGCAGGGTTTTAACTATTTGCTACCACTGATGCATGTAATACTTTGACATGCTCTTTTTCAGGGGATATTTGACAAGAACAGATTTTTTTTTTCCATCTTGGCATTCAAGGGGAAACAGAGATATTAGGATCAATGTTCTCCCTGTACCTTGAAAACTATATTATAAAGATATTTGGATTTGACTAGTACAGATTTGGATGGATATTTCTGGAAGAAACTAATTAGCCTAGCTTCAATAGCAGTGGCAGGCAAGACAACCAGGGGAAAGCGGCAATTAAGTTGTGTAGGTATGCCTGGGTGCCATCTCTGCTCCCTGTCAAAAGAGACAACTCAAGGGAGAGACAAAGCCCGGAAATAAGAATGCTTAATCCTTGGTCAACATTGTTAACAAACAGAAATAAATGTTTCCTGAGAATTGTTGAACTGCTGCAGGAGAGACTAGAAGGGTTTCATGGCCGTATTACTTGATAGAGATTCAACATTGCTCTTTGAAAAGTAAGGCACGTTGACCAACACCCACTAAACCCAATGAGTGGAAGGAACTGCCATCTAAGGGGTTGCAACAGTTCTCTCCACGTCCTGTGCCCTATCTACAGTGGCTCTCAGGGGAAATATTTAAATCTCATTGGTGATGCTTGTGCCAGAGTAGATCCCAGGTCCAGACTTAGCCCCACTGGTATACCGTTCACAGTTGCTATTATTTGCACCAAGTAGCATTTTACTGTGGGTCTGTTTCAGACCATAGGGTATGCTCAGCTCATTGCCAGCATGGAAAATGTAGCTCTGATGCTGTGCATCACTGCAGCAGCAGTAGACTTCTGGGCTCCATTAACTCCCCAGCCTCCAGGACCCTTCAGTCACAGCCTGTGTGGCTACCTCAAGTGGCTCTTCACTGAAATCTTGAGAGCTTAAAAATCTTTGAAAACAGTGGGCAAAACAAAAGGGTGACAAAACATAATGATGCATTTGAAAGCAAAGAAATTGCTGATTCCCTGTTCCCTGGAATTTTATTAGATTTTGCTTTGCATCCCTTTTATCTGTTATATGTCCCCTCCCTCCCATCCCATCATCTCTCTCTCAATCTCTCCCCACCGTGCCTGTGTGACATCTCAGAAAGCATATTGCCAGTAAGTCAGAAGACTTGTATTGGCACCAACTCTTACTAGCTGTGTAGCCAGAGCAAGTCACTTAACCTCTCTGATCCTCCATTTCCTTGACTCTGAAATCTGTCATCTTTCAGGATTGATGTGAGATCATGAAATTTAAGGACACTGAAGATGATAATCCTTCACTCTATATGTTCCATACAATATAGCACTGTCAACATGTTCTATGGTAGATAAATTAGAGAAGGAAAGCCACTAGATGGAATGCTAATAACCAGTGATTGATATCTTGAAGAAGTAAAATTATTATTTTCAGATTTGACTCATCTCAAATGCAATCCTTAGGGCCCTAGTGAGAGATCTGAGGATCTGGGAAGAAGCTTGAACACAGGCACTGCAACGAGGAGTAATGGGGTCATCTTTTCCAAGGACCTATGTCTATCAAACACATTTAAATAATGTTACTCATTCTTCTTACTTTAACACTTTTGCACCTCCTATTAATTTTCCTTCCTCTCTCCTCTCAGGATCCAATATGATAGAGTACAAAGAGTATGCTAGGCTTTGCAGGCAGAGAGCTCTGGCTGTGCCACTTAGCAAGTTATTCAACTCTTCAAGCTTCAGATAGTTTGCCTGTAAAATGGACTCACAGATATGGTCATATCTACTTTAAATTAAAAGTACTTGGTACATGAGTGTTATGCTCCAGCAATACAGTAAACAGGACCTTCTAGGGACAAAATTCCAAAGTGCTATAATTGGGACTTTCTCACCTCCCCGTGTAGACTTGTTCCTCCTGATACTTGGCATTCCCTTATTTTAACCCCCTAATTTGGGAGGTGTGCATCCCCAGCTGTCTCATTGCCGCTATTCAGTAATTGCAGCTTCTCCCATATCCAAAAACTAGTTCCTCCCACTTCCTCTGAATTTAAGATGAGCTCAGCTATTTATTACTCTATTTAACATGAGGTTGAGAGTGACTGGCAGCCCATTAAATTCCACAAATTATTTTTCTTTTAAATCACATATCCATTCCAGTGCTGGGGTAGAGAAGTGATACTAGCCACACAGTAGAAGCAAGGGAAGCTGCCTGTTCTCCTACGTTGTCTACAGGAGATAACCACTTTCCAGAGAGGTACTTTCCGGTCAGTCTGGATGAATATCCCTCTGCCTGTGAGGTCAGTGCCAAGCTGAGCCTCCCTCTATCCATACTCTACACTATCATCTATCAACCAAGTTATCTTCCAGGACCACCAGTGTGGCATGTCCAAAATTCAAATGATTATCTTCCCAAACCTGTATTTCCTATCCTAATGAACCAAACTGCTGCTAACTCAAGCCTGAAATCTGGTAGTTATCTTGACACCTGTCTCAACCACACCTCTGTCCTAGTTCAAATCCTGGTTTCCGGCAATGACTTCCCAGTTAGTCATAGTTCCCCTTGTTTTTCTTCAGTCAGCTCTCAATGAGGCAGAGAGAATGGTCTTTCCAAAGAGCAAATTGAATAATTTTATGCTTCTTTTCAAAGCCCTTATATTTGTCCCTCTGGCCTATAGGACATCTAAATTCTGAGCCTGTGACCCTCAGCCCTTAGAGTCCAGTGCATTTTCTCCAGCCCTCGCACCAGTTTCCCCAGCAACACACCTGTACTCTGATCTGTTAAACACCTCCAGGTGTTGGCATATGCTTGCTACTCAGAAGGCCTTTTCTCCCCTCCCTTCTTGAGAACTCCTGCTCAGTCTTCAGAATTCAGCTCAAGAGATACCTCTCTCTGGGCTCTCCCCATGCCTTCCCCACCGCTCACCTCCACCCTATTCCTTCCCCATCCCACATATGCCTATTTTATACAAATCTATTTAATCATGACCAACATAGTGTAGTTAAACAATTATTTGCTAACATATTTGCCTTCCCAACTCATTATGGAAACTTTAGAGACAAGAACTCTGCCTTGACCATCTCTGTGTCCCCAGGGACCGTCATATCATCATGGACTATAGCTGTTCCTCCAAGCCTCTTGCTCCCTCTCCTACTCATGTATATTAGGGCATCCTTCCAGAAACTTTGTGGGGACTTAATGGCAATGGAAGAAAGCCTGCTTGGGTATTCAGCTTTTACTTCGCCCAGCCCTAGTTGGAGAAATAACAAGAAACAGCTGGAAGACAGTGGGAAGTAATGGAAGTACTAGTAAGTTCTCTGAGTGCCTGAAGTAGTGGTTTATAATCCTAAAAAGCATTGGTACTTACATGGGTCTTAGGGTTGCTGATTCTCTGTTTTTTTTGCAGGACCACCTTTAGTGCCTAAGTGGCAAACTCTTGTCTTCCCTTTTCTCTCCCTCCAAATGGAGTTTATTTAATCCTGGGTTGCAAGAAGTATTCTGTCTCTATACATTATAGAAGCTATAAATTTTGGAAACCTGGTTTCAATTAAAATGAATTTATCTCAGTGTATTGCCTCAATATATCTCAATATCACATTACAGTAATACCTGTCATATTTTGGCATTTCATAAAATGTTATTCCAAAGAAACTCTAATTTGGTATGTTTACCACAATTTTGTGCCTCATTCACATTTCTCTGATGTTGGAATCTCAGGGTTCTATATCAGTGCTTTGTTGTTGATTTCGTTGCCATCCATTAATGTGAGAAACATGTCTCTCTTCCTGCTGATGGCATCTGTTGTCTTCCGTGTGGAAAACCTTTCTCTGGTACTATTCTACAAGGGGTAATAGCAAACAAAAGGTACATCGAGGATTTATTCAATTTATGTTGAAATATAAAACAGCATAAAATGTGGTTGTAAAATATTTATTTTTCAAACCCACATAATTTGTAAACCCTTTCAAACCAACTAGAAATATATATTTATCCTGTTTCTCTGACCTCCCTTATTTGTGTTTACCACCACATAAAATAGAGGTGGTTTTCTTGGACCATACAGTACAGTATATGAGATCAATTTCATTCAAGGTTTTGCCCATCTAATTAAATAATAATTTCTCTTGGGGGGTATGGGACATACACAGAACAAAATAAAGCAGCCACGTCCACAAAAGCCTCAAATATGTGCATGAGTGAGTTGTTTGCCTGAGGCTTTTGTGGATGTGGCTGCTGTTGTTGCTTATTCCATCTCACATCTCGTAGCTGAATTTTATTAAAAATGCTCTTAGATTCTGGAAGGATCTTTCTGCCTTCTGGATATACTATTCTATGTTGTACTGATAACTATTTATGAAAGGTTTATTTACAAAATTCAGATGCAAAGGATAGGTTCTAGTCAAATGAGTTCTAGTGGGATGAACTAACTATATTTAGTTTGGATCTCCTTTAATAATATTAGAGATGACCATTCAACCAGTTTTTTTTGTGGTGTGGGATAGTAATAACCTAAACCAGACTCTTTCTAACTTTATAAAAGCTGTTTCATTAGAAATATCTATTTTCCTTAAAATTCTCCCTCTAATAACCCTGCAAAATACTCCTACATAAGAAGTACAGACATAGTCAAAAGCCATGTTTCCTTAATAGCTAAAGAAGAACTTATGAAGTCTTGGACTCTTAGAAAAGAAAGAGAAAGGCTGACTCTCCAGTGCTCAGGTGTCCCTGATTCAACTCAAGCTGGATAATTGCTGGATCAACAGACTCCCAGAGGCCTTCAGCTACTTTCATTTGAAAATTTAAATTGATTGCTAATCCTTCAGCTCTTGAAAGATGGGTTTTATCCTTTTTTTTTTTTTTTTTGGAAAAAAAATTTTTTGAAGAGGCAGTGCTTTTTATGAAATAGAGTATTTTTCAAACAGGGAGATTAGAGTATTTTTCAAAAATGGAAGGCAAGGGGAGGAGCAACATTTTAAGAAGATTCAGCGATGGTCTATGACTAGATTCAGTCCTCCCTGAAGTGGGCTGCTTAGCAAAAGGTTTTATGTCATTTTTTCAGATGGAATCTCATCAGAATGCGTATTATACATGGAAAACCCAGCCCAGAATTACGATAGCTAAAAATCCAACATAATAAATACCATTTCAAGTTAAGTCCCCACACAGCAGAACTATTTCTGCGTGCCAACTACAGTCGTTCACCACATAATGACATTTTGGTCAACGGCAGATCACATATGCAATGGTGGTCCCATAAGATTATAATAAGTACAGTATTTTTACTGTACTTTTTGTTTAGGTATGTTTAGATACACAAATACTTATAGTGTGTTTGGTGCAGTAACATGCTGTATGGGTTAGTAGCCTAAGGAACAATAGGCTATTCCATATAGCCTACATGTATAGTACGTTATGCCATCTAGGTTTGTGTAAATATACTCTATGATGCTCACATAATGACAAAATTGCCTAATGATGAATTTCTCAGAACATAAGTCATATTTACTATATTTGTAGATATGACTTAGCAAATGCTACGAAATAAGTAAGTCTACTCTGCAAATGATTCCAGCCAGGTGCAGTGGCTCATGCCTACAATCCCAGTACTTTTGGAGGCCAAGGTGGGAGAATTGCTTGAGCCTAAGAGTTTGAGATCAGCCTCAGCAACATACCAAGACCAGTTCTTTACAAAAAATACACAAATTAACCAGGCATGGTGACATGCACCTGTGGTCCCAGCTACTCAGGAGGCTAGGAGGCTGAGGCAGGAGGATCACTCCAGCTCAGGAGGTCGAGGCTGTAGTTGTGTTCACACCACAGCATTCCAGCCTGGGCTACAGCGGGAGACCCTGTCTGAAAACACAGACACACAGACACATGCACACACACACACACACACAAAATGAATCCCTGATCCTTAAACATGAAAAGGCCTTTTTTTAATCATGTTCATATCTGCTCATCTGCACTATCCAATTTAGAACTCAATTTCGCTTTCTTGAACTGACTCCCACAAGTCATTGCTGTCCCAGGAATTAAAAATAAACATGAATACTTGAAGGAAAGAAGCTTTGGGTAAGCTCCAATCAACTATGTTTAGCTTAGGTAAGAAAGATGTTTCCACATGCACTCAGGAGTATTTCTTACATCTGTTCCCAGTATACAAAGTTCTACAGTTTTAGCTTTTTCCATGAGCATTGGAATCCCAGAGCACAGCAAAACCCAGAAGGTCATTCTGACCTGGCTCTGTCAGGCCTCATCACCTGTGATTCATCTATTTGCTCCCAAATAGACATAAGAATTCAGTCCTGAAACCTGGCATCCTTTCTTTCCCTAGGCTGCCATAGAAAAATGTTTGATGAACTTCTGCTTTTAGTAATAGCAGGCTATGTAATTAATATCAATATTTTCACTGAAAACAAATTGAAAAATACTAGATAAAATATTTTTAATGTTATTAAAATTTTTTAAATATTTTAAACAGCTTCTTAAAAGCATCAAAGAGGCTGGGCATGGTGGCTCATGCCTATAATCCCAGCACTTTGGGAGACTGAAGCGGGCAGATCACTTGAGGTCAGGAGTTCAAGACCAGCCTGACCAAAATGGTGAAACTTCGTCTCTACTAAAAATGCAAAATTTAGACGGATATGGTGGTGCATGCCTGTAATCCCAGCTACTCAGAAGGCTGAGGCAGGAAAATGGCTTGAACCCAGGAGGCAGAGGCTACAGTGAGCTGAGATTGTGCCACTGCACTCCAGCCTGAGCGACAGAGTGAGACTGTCTCAAAAAAAAAAAAAAAAAAAGGAAAAAAATAAATAAATAAAAGCATCAAATAGCTAACAAAAGAGTGAGGAATAAACAAGTCAAGATTTAAAGAAGAGAAAACTCAGAGACGGTGGGCTGCTTTTGCCTGTTAGCTTTTGTCCATCTGGAAGAGACAGCTGAGAGACTACACTGCACAAATAGCAGCCTTGAGGGGCTGAGGAGACCAAAGTAAGAATCCAAGGCTCACTAAGGTCAAGGAACTGGTTAAATCATCCTCTTCCGCTTTAGGCTGGGACCTCAAAGAGCTCCACCTTTGCACTAAGGGGAGACTGGAAGAAATAAAGTTGTCATTATCCACAAACAACATAATTGAGAATGTAGAGAATCCAAGGAGTTTATAAATAAGCTATTAATAAGTGAATTTATCAGGTCTCTAAATACCAAGCCAAAACCATTTGTATTTCTCTATCCCAGCATCAAAAAACTGGAAAATTAAGTTTTAAAACAATGAAGTATTACAGTCTACAATAGCATCTACAACTCAAATCCTTAGAAATTAATCTAATAAAAGATACATAAGACTTGTATACAGAAAAAGATATAGCATTTTCAAAAGATATTAAAGATATAAATAAATGAAAGTATATAACATATCAATTCTCTCAAAATTAAATTATATTCCCAATGCAATCCCAATCAAATTCCAGCAGTCTCGTGTGTGTGTGTGTGTGTGTGTGTGTAAGTTGACCACCTGACACTCAAGTTTCAATAAAATGCAACAGACCAAGAATAACCAGTGTAAACATAAAGAGGACAAAGATGGAGGATTTCCTTTACCAATTATCAGGACTTATTACAAAGCTATAATAATTAAGCTAATGTGCTATTGATACATAATAGACAAATAAATCAACACAGAGTACAGTGCCCAGAACAAACCCATACATATATGGTCACTTGATTTATGACAAATATGGCATTGTAGAGAAAGGAGGGAGGGTCATAGTTTTAAAAAATGGTGCTGAGTCGATTGGGTATCCATATGGAAAACAATGAAACTTGACCCTTACTTCGCATCATACCAAAAAACCAATTCCAGGTGGATTGTAGATCTAAATATGAAAGGTGAAACAATCAAGTGTCTCAAAGATATCATAAAAAAGCAATTTTGTGACCTTGAGGTAGGCAAAGATTTATTTAACAACACAAAAAAAACTCAACCATAAAGGAAAAATAGATATACTGGACTTCAATAAAGTTAAGAATATCTGTTTATCAAAAGACTCTACTAGCAGAGTGAAAAGGCAAGTCACATGGTAAGAACACATATTTGCAACACTGATAACAAAGGGCCAGTATCCAGAATGTCTAAGGACACCTACAAATCAAGAGAAATATGCCATACAAACAGGCAAAAGACCAGAACAAACACGTCAGCCATTTCACAAAAGAGAATATCCAAATGGCCAATAAATTTTCAATAATCAGGCACATGCAAGTTAAAACCACAATGATTTTAACATATACACCAGAATGGGTAAAATTTTAAATACTAAGATACCAATGTTTGCAAGATTTGAATAACTAAAACTCTCATATACTACTTATGGGAAAATTTGTTACAAGCATTTTAAAAAATTCATTGGCATTACCTATTAGTCACATGTCTGTATGTGATCCAGAAAAACCACTCCTAAGTTTACACCCAACAGAAGTGTCAACTTGTGCACACCAAACAACTTGTACAGGATATTTTTAGGAACATTATTCTTAATTGCAAGAAAGAGGAATATTACCAAAATATTCATCAATAATAGAATGGATAAGTTGTGATATAGTTGTGCCATGGAATATACCTATCCTTTGCCCAATAAACTTTAATTCATTCCTTAAAACCCTGCCACTAAATCAAAAACATTAAAAAATATATATTTATATTAGTTTTACTGGAAAAAACTAACATATTTTATTCTAATCATAATAACCGAAGATGGAAGATCCAGATGGAAAATGGTAAATTGAATGATGAAAACAAATTTATATATGTAGTAAACAATAGATTCGAAGTAAATAGTTTGCACATAAAATATAATGAGGTTTTTTGCATTAAACCTTTTTTCTTTTTACACCATTTTCTGTAACAGTGTTTCAACATTTGAGGGGTTAAGGGTTTCTTGCACTCAAATGGCACTCATAAAATACAGAAAAGAAAAATAGAGGACAAAATAAAGGCTAAATATGAGATCCCTTTTAAACAACTGGAAATACCACATCCACTCAACACAATGAAGAACCACTGAAATAAACCACCTCTTTATCCCTCTCTCATGGCTTGTACATGCAAAATAACACGTTTGGGTTCATGCAAATATGGCACACAATTAAAATTTGTTTCACGTGACAGTCTTTGGTCAGGAACAACTGTGTCAAGAATATTGGTAAATGCCTCGGCTTGAAATCATAATGTCAAATATCACTTCCTACAGCATATTTATTTAGTATATTTTAGAGTGAAAAAGTCATTATATTTAATAAAAAGGAGTCATTCCTTAAAAGCATTATAAATTTCTAAGAGTCATAGTGAAGTGTTATTAATTGAACAGTCATTAGATAGGGGAAGTATGAACTACAAGCAACAAAAATCAACAATCAGTTGCCACGTAAAACAACATGGATGAATCTCAAAAATGTACTTTTGAGGCAAAGCCACATGCAAAAAAAAAATGTGTACTGCATGTTCTGTGTATATGAAATTCAAACACATGGAAAACTAACCTATGGCGTTAGAAGTCAGAATAACAGATACCTCTGGGGAAGAGGTCTTTCAACAAAACTTGGGCATTGGCCCTGTTTCCTTTCTGAGTCTGAGAGAGTAAGAAATATGTGTCATTCTGTATTTTTGCTTGACTTTGTTATTCTCCAAGGTGAAAGACATAATTTTGTATGAAATATTTGTGAGATTCAAATAAAAGTATTATGAATGCCTAAGAATTCATTCAGCAAATAGTTAGATTATTTTAAAATAAAGAAAATGAGGTTTGGAATAAAGAGCTAATGGTTCCTGGTTCAAACCCCAGTTCCATCTGTTTATAGCTCTCTGACCTTAGACAATTTACTCTCTCTGAGCCTCAGTTTCCTCAAATTAAATTGAAAATAATATTAATCCTCTACTAGGTTGCTATGGATACTACTAAAATCAAACATATGAAACGACTTGGTAGATAGAAAGTTTTAAGTAAGTGTTATTTCTTTTTATCCTCTGCATTTATTGTAGGTTGTAGTGGGGTCAACCCCCAATTTGTAGCCTTCATTCCTTCTTCAAAGCACAGGCTGGTAGACTTGTTAAATCAACTCATGGTACAGATGAAAGAAAGAAGCATCTTGAGTTCAGCCAAAAGAAAAACTTTTTAAGGGCCAAGTAAGGACACTGAAAATTCATCATAGAACTCCTAAGAACGTAAAACCACACAAAAAAGTAGAAAACTTATTTTACATAGATAAAATATGACATTGGTGTTTACAATTGTTTGTAAAGGCTCATCTGAAAGTCAGACCCTTGAAATACATCATAACTATGTTCATATTCACAGTGATGATGTAAATTTCTATTTTTATTTCCATTGTCAGTTAATTAAATTTTCTGTCTTAGGAAGAGATTTGAATCAGTTAAAGTCCTGCAACAATAATAATTAATGTAAATCCATCAATCTCACTATTTTGAGATTCTAAGTAAGCACCCCGCAAAGTCAGCAGTTAGAAAAACTGGGAAAAATTACTGAATTCACCTGGTCACATTTGAAGATCCCACGTTAATTTAAAAAAAAAAAATCAACATTAGAAATTTTTCGGCTGGGCTTGGTGGCTCACGCCTGTAATCCCAGCACTTTGGGAGGCCGAGATGGGCGGATCACAAGGTCAAGAGATCCAGACCATCCTGGCCAACATGGTGAAACCCCGTCTCTACTAAAAATACAAAAATTAGCTGGGCGTGGTGGCGTGGGCCTGTAGTCCCAACTACTTGGGAGGCTGAGGCAGGGGAATTGCTTGAACCCGGGAGGCAGAGATTGCAGTGAGCCGAGATTGTGTCACTGCACTCCAGCCTGGCCCCTGGCGACAGAGTGAGACTCTGTCTCAAAAAAAAAAAAAAGAAAGAAATTTTTCTGATCTCTTCACATTGTATTCCAGACTTCACAGGACAGCAAATGAAAAGATAACCCTACCTTATTCCTAAGGGGCTTACTCTATTATTTTTTTCCCAAAATCAGAGTTGAGATCCTCTAACTCCCAGGCTGTTCCACCTGGCTTACTGGGTAATACTTGTTCTACTGGTTGGTGCCACTGGAAGCCAAAAATTTACTCCTTTGCTTATTATGTAGTCTGGTCAACTGGGATGCTCTCCTTTCTACCTCATCCACTGTCAAAGTGCAGCTCAGCTGTGCTGTCCCCTCCAACAAAACTTTCTTCCCTCTGCACCAAGTCCTCAATGATGACCGTGTTCAGAACTCTTACCACATTTTTAATTATACCTCATCTTGAATTGCTCCATATTATGGGTTTGTCCTATCTCCTTAATCACATTGTAAGTTCTTGCATGACAGGGATCGAGTTCCCCTCCTCGTCTGTTTCTCCCACACCCTCTAACACAATTCTGAGCACCTAATAGGGCCGTTGAGTGAGGATGCCAGTCTAGGAACAAGAAGAATGTCTACATTAGCCTGCTGCAAAAGTTACTTATGGCTAAACTCATCTAAAATCCCCACATGACTTGTCCACAGAAAATCAAAAGCAGAGTGGAGAAGAAAGGAGGAAGTAAACACTTAAAACCCAGGCAGAGAAGCCCTTTAATCTTGCTCGCAGATGTTCTGTTTTAAGTTTTACATACTGCATATTGTTGGTCTTTTCATCTTTTCTTGTCTGGGAGATGAAAAGAAGATTGTTGCTCACCCTGTTCCAAGTCCCGGAGGGCTACCGTGAGTGAACCTCATCAGCAGGCTACGCTGCATACTGGCTTCCAGTGGGTTCAATGCATAGCATCAGCAGATTAGAAAGAGGAGTGCGAGATCATTTATTCCTCCACCTTTCTCCCTGAGGGGTCAGCCACATCTCTCCACCAAAGATCTCAGCAGCCCTCTACACATAGCCTCACTGGGTCTAGGTCCTGCTAACTTTCCTTACTTACTCTAAGACCTAGGAGAGTGATATGAAACCTTGCCACCCTAGCCAGTGATTTCCCTGTACTACCCTGCCCATGCATCTGTAAAGCTCTCTACACATCACTCCATTTGGATTGGCTATTTCTTGTCAAAACCTTATCTAATATAGATGTTTAACTTGGGACCTTTATAATTTTAATGTTTTAATATTGATAATATTCACAGTACACTTCCTTGTTTCTCTAAGTAAATGAGTGCACATATTATATTATGCCCTTCTCTTAATGATTCATGGTCATTACCAGGACTGTCAGAGGTGGGACCCTTGTTTATCAGCTCGTAGCATCCACATCCATGCTGTGCTTTTCAAACATTACCTCGTTTAATCTCCCCTCCTTCCCCCACCAAAAAAAAAAAAAAAAAAACCCTATGAGATGAGTCTGACAAATCCCTTTTACAGAACCAAGGGAGCACAGCTGTTAAGTAATAGAAACAGGAAAATGAACCCAAGAGTGTCTCACTAACTACAAAACCTGTGTCCTTACCCAGTAAATGAAATCACTTCCCTACCACATTGTACAGTCTGAAAGAGCTAGTGAGTTGTAAAGATCTATTGATTCTTACACTCAGTGATTCATACTGTTGTTCTTTCTGAATTACAGTGATGACTTTATTCCTCCTTTAATTGATTAAAAAAACAGTCTGCAGCCCCGATACTAATCTGACAGTCACTGCCCTACCTGTACACCTGCCTGTAGCAGCCAGCCTTGGGTGTCTACTTTGCTGCTCATGATCTGCTGTAGGCCAAGTAACATAAGACGCACCCCAATTAGAATAGTGTGTGTGAAAATAAGGGCAAACTTTTTTTTAATGATGGCTGAGAGGTTTTGAAATATGGAGTTTGTGAAAGCTGTTTTTTATCACTCAGGAGCTACATAGTACTGTACTAAATTTTAATGTACAATAAAAATCACTGATAGAAGTCCGAGCTGTATCTAGAGGATGCACATAGACTCATCAGTTGACAGTGTCCCAGCTGAGCCCAGACTTCAAGTTACCCCATCCCAAACAATAAACATGTGAGAGAAGAAGCTTCCAGATTTCAGCCTCCATCTAATCAGTCACCCACGCCATTCAATTCTTTCCAGCTGGAGTCTCAGACATCATGGGCAAGATAGACATATTAATAGATATAGCTAGCAACTAAGACTGTTAGATGGAACTCTGGAAAGCTAAGTTGAAACACTTCCTCTTCCCTATTCCAAGCCCATACCTGAATATTTCATCTTAGTACCCAAAGACCAGCAACATGGCAGGGCCAAAGAGAATAAAAGAAAACAGAATCTAACATTGCTTCAATGTGGAGCAAGAGGTAGACAAGAAAAGTGCGTATCTCTGCAGAAAGCCACATCTTCAAAAAACCCCACCATGAGTGGCCTAATTAACAACCTAAATATCCAATCAAACTAATGTTTTCTCCTTTTCAGAAATGAAGAAGGGATGGGAGAAGGGAAGATTTTCCTAGAATAAGGAGCTGAGTGAAGAACTTCCACTTCACCCTATGGATCATTACCAGCTGTAAGGTAAAAATTTTATATGTCTGTTCCCATTTTGCTATTTATTACTATCATTCAAATGGAATGTGGCTTCTTGAACTAGTCATATCCAAATTCTGCCTCTCATGTTTGAAGCATGGGTGAGCCTTCAGTTAGAAATGTTCCCTGGGTCTGAGTCACAAGGAAGGTGCATTGTCATGGCAGGTCCAGTGTTCTTTAGCAGAATGGAGCAGAGTCCTCGTGCAAAAGAGTCAAGGGCACAATCATGAAAATAACAGCACAGGACCAAGGCAGAAGGCAAGGGTGAAATGAGAAAAGTAGCAGTTGGTAATTGGAAGGGGGAGTGATGAACCAAGCAAAACAAGATGCTACGTGTGTTATCACTCTTTTAATGTGGCACATGGGGCTTGATGATACGGCAGGCAAAACTGGTCAAAGGTGATCATGGGGGTCAAGCCCCTACTTATTTCACTTTGAAGTGTAGACACCAAAGGTGATTTGGGAGCTGGTGGCATCCAAGGCAAAAATAAAAATTTAAAAATAAGGTGATTTCTAGGCACAGTGACTGTAAGAGCAAAGGCCCTGAAAAAGGAGATACCCAGAATTCAAGGCCCAGCAATTAGGCTAGTGCAACTGGAGCAGAGAGAAGAGTAATAAGAGATGAACACAAAGAGAACATAGAGATTAGACAATGCAAGGCCTTGAAGACTTTTTGAAGACTCAAGCTCGTACTCTGGATGACATTGTAAACAGCTGGAATGTTTAGAGGAGATGAATGAAATTGTCTAACTTCTTTTTGACAGGAGACTTTGCCTGCTGTATTGATAATAAACTAAAAGCGGCAAGTTAAAGCAAGACAAACAATCAAGAAGTTAGGGCATTATTCTTTTGGTGACGTGAGTCAAGCAGTGGAAGTGGAGAAAGTATTAGTTCTGAATATATTTTGAATGCAAAATTATCAGGATTAGCAGACAGATTAGCTATGAAATGTTCCCCTTTCTTGCATTGTTTTTCTTCAAAACACTTATCACCTTTTGATATAATACATATTTCATTTTCAATGTCTTTATTATCCATCCCACATAAATGAAAGCTCCATGAAGGTAGGGATTTTCATGCCTGGTACACAGTAGGTGCTCAATAAGTGGTTGCTAACTAGATTAATTTATCTGAAGTATTTAAGTAACTCTATTAACACTTTTTACCCTTGTCATGTTCCCTTCCATTTGTAAACATTATTTATTATAGGTTTGATCTCATTGTTCCACCATGAGTCATTTACCACAAATGAATGTACTTTAAATTCATCTACATTGTTTATAAAGTGTCGCCTAAATTACTTCTGTGGCTTGGATGCCTTGTTCCAATAACTGGTATACACAAAGAAATGGTGATGGGTAAGACATGGAATCAGGTCATTGCTGAGTTCTAATCAACTTGACTTAATTAGCATGGATATCAGTGGTGCACATTTACAAGGGCAGATGGTATAACAACCACTCTTTTGTGGAGGTAATGTTGCTCATCCATAATGAAGCTCTGTTGATGTGGCCATATTGATACCAAGGACAATATGATGAGGCCAATTTGAGGGGATTACTTTGAAGGAGAAACATTATGACACTGTCCAAAAACAAAC
This sequence comes from Cacajao melanocephalus, assembly GCA_963573385.1. Classification (NCBI taxonomy): domain Eukaryota; kingdom Metazoa; phylum Chordata; class Mammalia; order Primates; family Pitheciidae; genus Cacajao; species Cacajao melanocephalus. Next base: position 22,624 of record CAUYLG010026913.1, read on the forward strand.
CACCAGATTTTTACCTTTTGTTTTCTACCAAATAATGAGCATCGTTTCATCTCTGAGATTCAAGGGACTGAAGTTGAAGATGAGATGGGTCAGAAATGGGCTGAGAGATGGGCTAAGGTTAGATTCTATCTTTAAGAACTCATGTTTCCCACACTTGCATATCTTAGAAAAGGACACCAATGGTTCTAAGTGGAATTGTTGTCATTCTCTAAATATTTACCTGTATCTTGAATGATCTGCATGTTGCTTTTATATCAATTTATTTGGTTCACAGTGGAAGTTGTTCTATTTTTTATGTGAGAAGATGGACTCCTCTGCTTTGGGGCAATGCTTTCTTCTTGTCAAGGCCAGCCTCATTTGATTAGGTTTCTATCAGAACCCAAAAATAAGAGAGGGAGGAGAGCATGTCAGGGCAGAGAATATTCCCTATTCTCAGTTTCAGACTCACAGGAAATCCTCAGCTGAGTTTATAATGGTTTGCTTTCTTTCTTCCTTCCTTCTTTCCTTTCTTTCTTTTTCTTTCTTTCTTTCTTTCTTTCTTTCTTTCTTTCTTTCTTTCTTTCTTTCTTTCTTTCTTCTTTCTTTCTTTCTCTTTGCTCTGTTACTCAAGCTGGACTGGAGCGGCGTGAACACAGCTCACTGCAGCCTCAAACTCCTGGGCTCAAGAGATCCACCTGCCTCAGTCTCCCAGGTAGCTGAGACCACAGTTGTGTGCCACCACCCCTAGCTAATTTTTCTTTTATTTTTTGTGGATACAGGGTCTCGCTGTGTTGCCCATGCTGGTCTCCAACTCCTGGTGAAGCAGAAGGGCCGCAAACAAACCTCTGGAACACCGAACAGAGAAGGAAGTGATAATTTTATTCAGCCAGGAGCTGCGGCAGGCATAGATGCCTCAACAACCCAGCTCCCTGACGAAGAAAACCCTGCCCTTTTAAAGGCTCACAGTCTAAGAGGTGCACATGTGAGAGGGTCAAGATCATGGGGGATTGACTTAGGTGAGTCTAATTGTGATTAAGCAAGGACAGTACTTTCCGGGGAAAATTCCTCCATATCAAGTTGGTGATCTATAGATGGGATTGTGGTTAGCAGTAGGGGATTTAAGGGTCCCTGGTGGGTAGTGCCAACTGGTCCCTCCTCTGGCTGACTTTTAACTTCTTGTTTTTTGATGCAATGTAGAAGGCTAAAAGGGAAATGGCCTTAGAAGCTCAAGAGGAGAGGGTCTTCTTCCTCGCTGCCCTCAATTGATCCTCCTACCTTGGCCTCCCAAAGTGCTAGGTTTATAGGCCACCACAGCCAGCCTCTAATGGCTTTCTTAGCACTATCAATTATATCTGGAAATTGTGTGATGACTCATTTTTTAAAGATCTGAAATGATGGCATCTATCTTCCAGAGGCAAAGAGGTGTACATCTGGCTGTTTCTCCAGCCAGGCCTGGTCAGTGGGTAGATATCACAGGGACACAGCTGATCACCATGAGTCACAGCCACAGGAAAACTTCAAGCAGTTCTTTACCAGAGAACTAATAACTACCAAGGGGGCCATCCTGGGGTGCCGGTGTATTTGCAGGAGATGTGTTGGGAGACTGGAAGGAAAGGAAGAGAAACAAAGATTCAGATGTTGTGGTCACTGGTCCAGATCTCTTAAATTCTCGGCTGACATGGGGCTCATTCTTCTTCTTTGATGAGGAATGTGGTGGGGAGGAACATGTGGAGCAGGGGAAGGAAGGCCAGGCCTTGCCGGGACGTTGCCTTCTTTCCCCAACTCTTCTTCCTTTGCTTCACTTCTTGTGTCCATCCCGCTTTAGCCGTCCCACTCCTGCACTTTTGCCCCACCTCCACACTAGGTTTCCACCTCTCCCTACTGACACACTTAGGAGTCCACTGATCCTTTTAAGTAATTGCCACCTTGGAAAACAGACTGTAAATTGCTTTTCACTCTGTACTTAGCATTGCTCAAAAGAAGGAAGGAGTGGGCCATCCTCATTGTCCTCTTAGCAATGGCCTCCCTCCCTCCCCTTTCCTCCACTGAGATGGGAGTGTGAGATGGTTCAGGCAGATTCTCACTTCAACATGTAAAAGCAACACAAGGAACTCTTACCAAAAGACAAAATTACAACAAATTTAGCTAAAGGATCTAATTGACTTGTATTTGCAACTCATGAATTAAGACAACATCTCCTCGAAAAATTTAGAAAACATGCTTCATTCAGCTGACCAGAGAAGTTTGGCTTTACAGGCAGAAAAAGGCTGAATAAAAGCAGAACAAAATGGGGGTTGCTTAGCATCAAGTTATCTTCCTTGTAAGGTTAAAGCAGAGGGGACTTCCTTATCATGCTGGCTAAACTGGCCTATTTGGAAATTTGACTATTGTCTCTTTCCTGATTACCTGGACGATCAGATAAACAGCTGTTTCAGTTTGATGATGTGAAACTTTAGCATGAGAAACTTCATTTGGGTTGGTCTATTGGGGCCTACTGCAGAAGCTCAGTCCAAATCAGTGGCCTCCTATACAGTTTATTTAATATTCATTCTAGGATTACTTTTCTTCCAAAGCTCTTTCTTTTATAAAAGAAATCCATATCTTTCCAAATCACTTGTCTTTGACTTTATTTTTCATAGACACTTTTCCCATACCTGCCCTACATCACATTATAGTGTTTTCCACATTGACTTTAGAAGACAGAGAATCCCTCTCAAACCTGTTCTCACATGTAAGGTGGTTACAATATACTTGACATCACAAAACTCATATATAATGCTGTTTTGTGTGTGCAAATGAATAGAATTGATACCTGTATTTATTTTCAATTGCTGCATAATAAAATACAACAAAGTCAGCAGCTTAAAAGAACACACATTTATTAGCTCACAGATTCTGTGGGTCAGGAGTCTGAGGACAGTTTAACTGGATCCTTGCTAGAAGGCTGCAATCAAAGTGTTAGCCGGGCTATGTTCCTTTCTGGAACCCAGAGTCCCCTGCCAAGCTCACTGGGTTGTCGGCAGAGTTGAATTCCTTGCAGTTGTAGGACTTGTATGTTCCCTGCCATATGGTCCCTTCCAAAGCCCGGACACATTTTAGGAGCTTGCCTCCTCAGGTCCAGCAGGAGAGTATCTCACCTCAGATAGGGCACAGTTCTTCTTTTAAGGACTTTAATCTGATTAAGTCTAGCCCATGCAGAATAATCTCTTGTTGTCACATAATCTAACAGCCACCTTGATGACATCCCATTAAGGTTGAGGTGCCTGTTAGACATCCAAATGGAGACATTGAGTGGGCAATTGGATGTACAAGTCTAGAGTTCAGTCAAAAGGTACAGCTAGAGGTATAGATTTGGGGATCATCAGCTTATAGATGATGTTTAAAGTCAGAAAACTGAATGAGATGACTGAGGGACAGAAGAGATGGGGGCTCTAGGACTAAGGCACAGGCCACCCTACCCATTAAGGAGTCAGGGATGGGAAAAGAACAAGCTAAGGAAGTTGAAAAGGCACTGGAAAAAAGAAAACAAGAAAGAAGAGAGGCCCAAAAACCAAGTGAAAATGTATTTCAAGAGGGAGGCAGAAGACTTACGTTAAATGCATCTGTGCAGTCAGGTACACTGCAGACAGACCTGACACATTGGATTTGGCAACATAAAGGTAACTTGTAGCTTTGATAAGACCAGCATAGGTAGAGTGTTGAGATAAAACCCTGACTAGAGTGGAATTCAGAAAAATTGGATGGTAAGGAAGTGGAGACCCCAAAGATAAGAGAGGGAAGAGTGCATGTCAGGGCAAAGAATATTTTCTATTCTCAGTTTCAGACTCACAGGAAATCCTCAGTTGAGTTAATAATGCTTTGTTTTCTTTCTTCCTTCCTTCTTTCCTTTCTTTCTTTCTCTTTCTTTCTTTCTGTTTGCTCTGTCACTTAAGCTGGAGTGGAGCAGCATGAACACAGCTCACTGCAGCCTCAAACTCCTGGGCTCAAGAGATCCACCTGCCTCAGCCTCCCAGGTAGCTGAGACCACAGTTGTGTGCCACCACCCCTAGCTAATTTTTCTTTTATTTTTTGTGGATACAGGGTCTCGCTGTGTTGCCCATGCTGGTCTCCAACTCCTGATGAAGCAGAAGGGCCGCAAACAAGCCTCTCGAACACTGAACAGAGAAGGAAGTGATAATTTTATTCAGCCAGGAGCTGCGGCAGGCATAGATGCCTCAACAACCAAGTCAGGTAGCCCTGGTGCTCATGAAGAGTCTTGGAGAAGAAGACTTCTCTTCTTCAGTCACTGCTGCAGATACAAGTGGGGCTTCTATGGAAGCTTATCCTGGGTGCATCTGTAGGCAGCCTTTCTGGAACACTTCCGGGTGACTGTATCCCTGGAGAAGAAATGCCCTCCAGGTTCAGGCATGCATGAGAGGTAGTCAATCTATCTCTCTAAATGAAGCATCAGCATTCCTGCAGATAAAAAGAGATGGCTGTCTAATCTACAGAGCCAGAACACCAGGTCAGGAGTACAACCGGAGAGCAGATTGCTTTCCTGCTCATCTGGAAGGAAAGCTGTGGTGGCTCCCTCCCCTCCCCCTGAAAAGACCTCAGTGCATTTTACTGAGAGCTTACCAAGCCACCTCTGTAAAGGCTGGAAACTCTGACCAATATTAGGGTATTGCATTTACCCACCTGCTTTAGCCAAAGCCAGTTTTTACCCATGAGCATCTCCTACTGGCTGGCCCAAAGTCTGAACTATTTAAACCAGTGAATAAAATATGGGGGGAAATTTTTTTTAAAGTGCACACCACTGGAAAATGAGATACGTTTCATGAGACCTATGTATTCCATCCCCACAGAAAACAATAAACCTGCTTCCATACCCAGCACATCACTACTAACCTAGTGAACTTGTTTTCTTCATTGTGTTCTTGTTTTATAAGCCCTGTAAATTGTATGCTTTGAGGAGTTTGTATTCTAATGTATATTGATCTTTCATCTCAAGATATAGAACTCCTTTTATTATTTCTTGTAGAGCTGGTAAGACCATCAGCATCTGAGAAAGCCATTGTACAAAGATTCTCTGTAATAAAATAATTCATACAGAGTCTTTAACACTGAAACCACCCACAGCCAGAACTAGATAACAAAAAACTATAAACATTAAAGTCACATCTTCAAGAAGGAAAAAAATGAAATTAAAAAAATATTGACTTGAAATAAGTTCAAAAATAATCAGAAGAAATAGTCTACCTAAATGAGAAGGAACCAAAAAAGCGATACAAAAAAAGGGGAGGTTTAACAGCCCAAAAGATCACACTAACTTTCCAGCATTGGATCAAAACCAAGATGAAATCTTTGAAATACCAGATAAAGAATTCAAAACGTTGATTACTAAGTTACTCAAGGAGACACAAGAGGAAGGTGAAAACCAACATACAGAAATGTAATAAACAATTCAGAATATGAATAAAAAATTTTCTAAAGGGATAGATATTTTAAAGAAAACCAACCAGAACTTCCAGATATAAAAGACACATTTAAGGAACTACAAAATACTGTGGAAAGTTTAAACAATAGAGTCAACCAAGTAGAAGAAAGACTTTCAAAGCTTGAACACAAGGTTTTAGAATAAATCCAAGAAGACAAAAATAAAGAAAAAAAAGAATGAAAAGAAATGAACAAAGTCTCTAAGAAATATGGGACTACATAAAACTGCCAAAACCTAAAAATTATGTGTTCCTGAGGGAGAAGAAAAAGCAAAAAGTTTGAAAAACCTATTTGAGTGAATAACTGAGGAAAACTTCCCTGGTCTTGCTAGTGACTTAGACATCCAAATTCAAGAAGCTTAAATAATTCCTGGGAGACTGATTGCAAAAAGTATATGAAGAAGGCATCTGGTCATCAGGCTATCTAAAGTCAACATGAAGGAAAGAATTCCAGGATCAGTGAGACAAATGCATCAGTAACCTGTAAAGGAAAACCTATCAGACTAACAGCAGGCTTCACAGCAGAAACCTTACAAGCCAGAAAGGATAGGGGTCTTATCTTTAGTCTCTTTAAACAGAATAACTCTCAGCCAACAATTTTGTATCCAGCAAAACTAAGTTTCTTAAATGAAAGAGAAATAAAATCTTTCTCAGACAAGCAAGTGCTAAGGGAGTTTGTCAATACTAGACAAACTCTACAAACCCTACAAGAAATGCTAAAAGGAGTTCTAAATTTTGAGGCAAAAGATCAAAACACATCAGAGTAGAAACTCTTCAAAGCAAAAAATTCACAGGGCTTATAAAACAAGAACACAATGAAGAAAACAAGTTCACTATGTAACAATCAACATAATGACTGGAACAGTACTTCACATCTCAATATTAATGCTGAATGTAAATGTTCTAAATGCTCCACTTAAAAGACACAGATTGTGGAAGACAGTGTGGCAATTCCTCAGATACCTAAAGACAGAAATACCATTCAATCCAGCAATCCCATTACTGGATATATAACCACAGGAATATAAATTGTTCTGTTGTAAAGACATATGCCTGTATATGTTTATCGCAGCACTATTCACAATAGCAAAGACATGGAATCAACCTAAATGCCCATCAATGATAAAATGGATAAACAAAATGTGGTACACATACACCATGGAATACTAGGCAGTCATAATAAAAAACACAAGATACTGTCTTTTGCAGGGACATGGAGGGACCTGGAGGTCAATATCCTTAGCAACTAACACAGGAACAAAAAACTAAATATGGCATGTTCTCACTTATAAGTAAGATCTGAATGATGAGAACACATGGACACATAGAGGGGAACAACACACACTGGGAGCTATCAGAGGTTGGAAGGTGGGAGGAGGGAGAGGATCAGGAAAAATAATCAGTGGATACTAGGCTTAATACCTGAGTGATAAAATAATCTATATAACAAACCCCCATAACACATGATTATGTATGCAACAAACTGAATATTGTATACTTGTACCCCTGAACTTAAAATGAAAGTTTAAAAAGAGATACAGATTGGCAGAATGAATGAAAAGTTACAAACCAAATATCTGCTGTCTTCAGGAAACAAACCTAACACAGAAGGATTCTTACAGACTCAAGATAAAGGGGTGGAAAAAGACATTTCGTGCAAATGGAAATCAAAAGTACACAAGAATAGCTATTCTTGTATCAGATAAAACAAACTTTAAAGCAACAATAGTAAAAAAAAAAAAAAAAGACAAAGAAGGTCATTATGTAATAATAAAAGGATCAATTCAACAAGAAAATATAACAATCCTAAATATATATGCATCTAATTCTGGAGTTCCCAGATTCATAAAGCAATTACTACTAGACCTAACAAAAGAGATAGACAGCAATACAACAATAGTCAAGGACTTTAATACTCCACTGACAGCACTAGACAGATCATTGAGGCAGAAATTCAACAAAAAAACACTGGACTTAAACTGCACTCTAGAACAAATGGACCTAACAGATATTTATAGAACATTCTACCCAAGAACTGCAGAATATACATTCTTCTCATCAGGATATGGAATATTCTCCAAGACAGATCATATGATAGACCAAAAAACAAGTTTCAGTAAATTTTTAAAAATCAAAATCATATTAGGTAGCTTCTCACAGCAGCAGAATAAAACTAGAAATCAATTCTGAAAGGAACCCTGAAAAGTGTACAAATACCTAAGAATTAAACAATCTGCTTCTGAATAATTTTGGGGTTAACAACGAAACAAAGATGTAAATTTAAAAAATTTTCAAAATGAATGATAACAGTGACACATGTTAACAAAACCTTTGGGATACAGCAAAAGCAGTGCTAAGAGAAAAGTTTATAATGCTAAATGCTCACATCAAGAAGTCTGAAATATCACAACCCACAACCTAACATCACACATCAAGGAGTTAGAGAAATAAGAGCAAACTAAACCCAAAGCTAGCAGAAAAAAAAAGAAATAACAAAGATCAGAGCAGAACTAAATAAGATTGAAAAAAAAAAAAAAAAAATCAATGAAACAAAACGTTGTTTCTTTGGAAAAAAAAAAATTGACAATCCACTAGATAGATTAACCAAGAAGAAAGAAGATTCAAATAAGCTCAGTTGGAAATGAAAATGGACATATTACAACTGACAGCACAGAAATATAAAAGATCATTCAAGACAACTATGAAAACCTCTATGCACACAAACTAGAAAACATAGAGGAACTAGAAAATATAGAGGATAAATTCATGGACACATTTACCCCCTAGCTTTAAAAAGGAATAAATAGAAACCCTGAACAGACCAATAACAAGTAGTGAGGCTGAATTAGTAATTTAAATTTAAAAAAAAAAAAAAAAAACTCCCAACCCAAAAAAAAATCTAGAACCAGATAGAGTCACAGCCAAACTCAGCCAGACATTAAAAGAAAACTAGTACCAATTCTACTGAAATTATTCCAAAATACTGAGAAGAAGAAAATCCTTTCTAAATCATTCTATGAAGCCACTATCACCCTGACACCAAAAACCAGAAAAGGACATGGCAAAAAAAAGAAAGAACAAAAACTACAGACCAATATCCCTGATAAATGTAGATGCAAAAAGCCTCAACAAAATAATAGCACACCAAATCCAACAGCACATCAAAATAATACATCATGATAAAGTGAGTTTTACTCCAAGGATGCAGGGGTAGTTTTACATACACAAGTCAATAAATATGATTCATCACATAAACAGAATTTTTTTAAAACCCCATATGATTATTTCGATTGATAAAAAAAAGCATTTCATAAAATTCAACATCCACTCATGATGAAAACCTTCAAAAAATTGGGTATAGAAGGAATAACTTAACATAATAAAAGCCATATAAGACAAACCCACAGTCAGTATCATACAGAATGAGGAAAAACTGAAAGTCTTTCCCTTAAGATCTGGAACAAGATAAGGATGCCTACTTTCACCATTGTTATTCAACATAGTACTGGAAGTCCAAGCCAAAGCAATCAGGCAAGAGAAAGAAATAAAGGATATCCATATTGGAGAAAAGGAAGTCAAAGTATCTCTGTTTGCCAGTGATACAATCTTATATTTAGAAAACCCTAAAGACATCTCCAAAGACTCCTAGATCTGACAAATGAATTTGGTAAAGTCTCAGGCTACAAAGCTAATGTACACAAATCTGTAGCACTGATATGCACCAACAACAACCAAGCTGAGCATCAAATCAAGAACTCAATCCCTTTTACAATAGCTACCAAAAATAATAAAATACCTAGGAATATACCTGACCAAGAAAATGAAAGATTTCTACAGGAAGAATTACAAAACACTGTTGAAAGAAATTATAGATGAACAAACAATGGAAATACATCTCATGCTCATGGATTGGAAGAATCAATATCATGCCAATGACCATACTACACAAAGCAATCTACAGATTGAATGCAATTCCTATCAAAATACCAACATCATTTTTCTCAGAATTAGGAAAAGCAATTCTAAAATTTATACAGAACAAAAAAGGGCCCAAATGGTCAAAGAAATCCTCACTAAAAAGAACAAATCCAGAGGCATCACATTACCTGACTTAAAATTATATTAGAAGGCTATAGTAAACAAAACAGAATGGTACTAGTATAAAAGTAGAGACATAGACCAATGGAACAGAATAGGGAATCTGGAATTAAAGCCAAATACTTACTAATACAACCAAATGATCTTTGGCAAAGCATACAAAAACATAAATTTTGGGGAAAGGACACCCTATCCAATAAATGGTGATGGGAAAATTGGGTAGCCATATGCAGAAGAATGAAATTACATCCCTATCTCTCACCACATACAAAAATTAAATCAAGATGGATTAAAGACTTAAATCTAAGACCTGAACCCATAAAAATTCTGGAAGAAACCTAAGAAAAACTCTTCTGGACATTGGCCTGGGTAAAGCATTTTTTATTAAGACCCCCAAAACAAATGCAAAAAAAACTAAAATAAATAAATGAGACCTAGCCAGGCACAGTGGCTCACACCTGTACTCCCAGCACTTTGGGAGGCTGAGGCAGGTGGACTGATTGAGGTTACGAGTTCAAGACTAGCCTGGCCAACATGGCAAAACCCCATCTCTACTTAAAAAAATACAAAAACTAGCCAGGTATGGTGGCACATGCCTATAGTTCCAGCTACTGGGGAGGCTGAAGCAGGAGAATCACTTGAACCTGGGAGGTGGAGGTTGCGGTGAGCCAACATTATGCCAGGGCTTCTCGGCCTGGGTGATGGGGCAAGACTCTGTCTCAAAAATAAAAATAAATGTGATCTTATCCAATTAAAAAGATTTTACACAGCAAAAGAAATCATCATCAGAGTAAACAGACAACCTACCAAATGGGAGAAAATACTCGCAAATTATGCATCTGACAAAGGACTAGTATCCAGAATCTACAAAGAACTCAAACAAATAAGCAAGAAAAAAGAGTCTTATTTAAAAACTGGCAGAGGACATTAATAGACATTTTTCAAAAAAAGGTGTACAAATGGCCAGTAAACATTAAAAAATGCTCAACATCACTAATCATCAGGGAAACGTAAATTAAAATCACAGTGAGATACCGCCTTAACCCAGTCAGAACGGCCATTATTAAAAAGTCAAAAAACAATAGATGTTGACATGAATATAGTGAAAAAGGAACACTCATTCACTGGTAGTGGGCATGTAAATTAGTACAAACTCTATGGAAAACAGTATGGAGATTTCTCAGCGAACTAAAAGTAGATCTACCGTTCAACCCAGCAATCCCATTCCTGGGAATCTGCCCAAAGGAAAAGAAGTCACTATATCAGAAAGACACCTGTACATGCATGCTTACTGCAGCACAATTCACAACTACAAAGATATGGAATCAACCTGAGTAGACAAAGAAAACATTTTATCTACATATATATATATATAATATGTATGTATATATATATAATATGTGTATATATATGTGTGTATGTATGTGTGTATGTGTGTGTGTATATATACATGTATACATGTATATATACACACACACATACATATAAAACACTTTTTTTTTTAGAGACAGTGTCTTGCTCTGTCCCCCAGGCTGGAGTACAGTGGCATGATACCAGCTCACTGCAACCTCCACCTCCCAGGTTTAAGTGGTTCTTCTGCCTCAGCTTCCCAAGTAGCTGGGACTACAGGCATGCACCAGCATGCCCAGCTAATTTTTGCATTTTTTAGTAAAGACAGGGTTTCACTATATGTTGCCCAGGCTGGTCTCCAACTCCTGACCTCAGGTGATCCACCCACCTTGGCCCCACAAAGTGCTGGGATTATAGGTGTGAACCACTGTGCCTGGCCAAGAACACATTTAAGTACAGGATAGGAAGGTTGATCAATAGGAAGGTGGCCAAATGATTACTAATATTTTCTAAATGAATCAGGAAGGTATCTTATCAGCTAAGAGCACAGAAAAAGGAAATTTCCAGAGTTTAAAGTTAAAAAAGAGAGTGTGATATGCATGAAACTGTTATCTGGAAGAAAGAGAAACTGAATATACCAAGAAGGTATCATACAGAATGAGGAAAAGCTGAAAGTCTTTCCCTTAAGATCTGGAACAAGGCAAGGATGCCTACTTTCACCATTGTTATTCAACATAGTACTGGAAGTATTCATAATACTGGAAGTATTCATCATAGCAGTGCTAAAAGCCCACTTGGATCAGCGAATCTAAATCTAAAGTGAAAATAATCAGCACATTTGGGTATTTTTCTGGAATACCTTTAACTGCTTTGGTGCAAGAGCAAAGTAGTCAGGGAATTGGTTTTAACCAGGAAAATATGATGGAGGGACGCTGGGGCAAAAAAGTGAAGAGTGTGTGGAATGAAATCTAAGCAAGTTAATGAAGGTGGAGAGAGGATGAGGGACGTGAGGTAACATGGAAGAGTGGCGAGGCCAGTGAACTGAAGGTCCCAACAAAGTTTTAATATTATGGAAGTTGGGTACTATCGTTAGTGAACTGGAAAGTTAGGCGGTGATGTTCAGCTTATTGTCTCCATTTCAGAGGCAGTATGGTTTTTGGTAATGACAAGGTCTAGGATATGACTGAGAGGAACAGAAGAAGACAGAGTTGAAAGCAAGATCAAGGAACCAAAGTTAGACTATTAGAAGATGTGTGACCTGTGTTTTGTAATTGAAGTCACTGAAAATGATGACAGGAATAGTGATACACAGAAGGAAAATAAGCCTGGTGCTAAAAGCTAAATTAAAAGGCATGAGAAGGTCAGCAAGTACACTAAAAGCATGTACTTCAAAGGACTAGACTTCTGAGGGACAAGGGCTAGCAAATGGACTGAGATCCATTGGCTCAGGGAGGACACCTAACCCACTCTCAGAAGTGGATGTGAAGGTAAAAGCAGGCTGCATTTGAGACACCTCCAGGACAACAGGCTTCTGTTAGAGTAGGAAGATGAAGAAAACATTTTAAAAAAAGTTTGAAATAAGGACATTTTGCTTGTGATGACCCTTCCAGAGGGCACTATGGAAGTGTTTGTAAAGTCAAGAATCATGGCCCACCTTCCTATCCTGTACTTAAATGTGTTCCTGGCCAGGCGTGGTGGCTCATGCCTGTAATCCTGGCACTTTGGGAGGCCAAGGTGGGTGAATCACAAGGTCAGGAGTTCGAGATCAGCCTGGCCAACATAGTGAAACCCCATCTCTACTAAAACTACAAAAATTAGCCGGGGTTGGTAGTGGGCACCTGTAATCCCCGCTACTCTGGAGGCTGAGGCAGGAGAATCACTTGAACCCGGGAGGCGGAAGTTGTAGTGAGCTGAGACCATACCACTGCACTCCAGCCTGGGTGACAGAGCAAGACTTAGTCTCAAAAAAAAAACAACAAAAAAAAAAAGAATCACAAGAGATTGAGTCAAATTGAGGGATGTACCAAGCTGTATGTGGACAAGAGTGAGGACGCTGGAGGCCTGGGAGGCTTGGAGTTCTGGTGGTGACCAAGGTGAACAGGATGTGAAGCTTGACAGGTCAAGACGTGTCCTGACTTCTTATTAGAGTCTCCATCTTTCCAGGACTGTCCTCTCAGCAGTAAACAGGTGTTGTGCTTCTCAGAGCATGAGCAATTCTCTTGCCAAAATAAAAGATAATGTCCCTGACCCTGTAGAACATCTGGGATTCTTCTGGATCTTTTGTCTCACATGACCAAAATTTAAATGTGTATCTATTACATGGGGTGTCCTGCTTGCAATAAGTAATCTAGACTTTGAAAGTAAAATATAGCCAGCACTATTTCTTACATACCAACTTGTCGGAAAACTCACAACTACCCTCTACTAAATAGTTTCACATCTCCTTTCACAAAGCACGGCAAAGAGCAGTCAGAAAAATGATGTCTTTCTGGCTTTTCTCAACCAGCCTGGTTCATCTTGGCCAACACCCATGTGCTTTTAGCAACTTAAAAAACACTGCTCCAGGAAAACTCTCATGGACACCCAAGCCAGTAGGATCCTTCTTAGGGAATCCACAGCATGCTGGGCTCTTACCCATATCCTAACTACATGGTCGTTCCCTCTTATTTGCTTGTGTTCCCTAGCAGGGGGTGTGTTATAGACTGAACATTTGTGTCCTCCCCAAAATTCATAAGTTGAAGCCATACCCACAGTGTGATGTTATTTAGAGATTCAGTTTGGGGGAGGTAATTAAGGTTAGATGAGGACATGAGGGCGAAGTCCTTATGATGGGATTAGTGCCCTTATTAGGGCCTTAAGAGACACCAGAGAGCCATGTGAGGACACAGCAAGAAGGCCACCATCTGCCAGCCAGGAAGAAGGCCCTGACCAGAACTTAACTATGCTGGTACCCTGATCTTGGACTTCAGCCTCCAGGACTGAAATCATTAAATTTCTGTTGTTCAGCCACCAGTCTATGGGATTATGTCATGCAACGTAGCAGACTAAGACAGGGTATAAGCTCTTTGAAAGCAAGGACTCTATTTTACTGATTGTTCAATCTCCAGTATGGATTACAGTGTTTGGCACGAAGTAGGTGCTTGATAAACAATTAATGAAGGAAGACATTAATGTAATAGAATACCCATGCTTTTGCATTCATGAAATGAAGCTCGTGATAGAAAAGATATTGTCTACAAAATATAAAACCAAAATTATGTGACTCATAAGAAAAAGAAATGTTTTTAGCCCTATCAGAAAAAAAACTCTGAGGTTTATGGCGAAAAAAAGGAAAAGGTTGTTTTACCCCATATTGTCTCCAATCATTTGAAAGAGGCAACCTCACTTCGTGATTACTCACTTCACTGTCCTTATATTCCCTAGCGGGATCTGCTATGAGCACACTTTGGGCTAGCTGCCTGGAGAACACAGGCAAAGAGAAATTTTTTAAAATATACTAAATTTAAATAATTGAAAATTGGGGGAAATACTGCCAAAGCAACAAAAAAAAATGGTGCCAGGTAGGAGAATAGAGGGAAACCTACTTAAGTGGGGTGACCAGAAAAGGCCTCGTTAAGAACATGACATTTCAACTGAGACCTGAGGATGGATGGAGAAAACAAGTATCCCAGGCAGAGGAAAAAAGAACCTGTGCAAAAGTCTTTAGACAGGCTAGAGTTTAAGAAGCCCCGAATAGATGAGGCTGTGTAAGTGAGATTAACAAAGTAAGCAAGTCGTGAAGGTGAGGTTCCAAATTGGGACTTTATTGTATATATACAGGACACTTTTGGAGGATCTTAAAGAGGATGGCATCATCACATTCAGTCAGCTAGTTACATATTGAACACCTGTCAAGTGACAGGTATTATTAGCTGCTGACACATGCATACCCTAGCATTTGGTAAGCAACAATAACCATCATGTGTCACTGTCATGTGTCCAAATTCATCTCCCTCCCAGAATAGATCCATGAACATAGGAGTAATATTTTTAAACTACAACTGTAAGTCTATCAAATTTACTTTGACTCTAAATACTTACAATTTAGAAAATTCATCTTCACTGGCTCAGTGTACAAATGAGTAAATAACAGCAAGGCCAACTGCATCTCCAAATAATAGAGAATATAAATGATTCAAGCATAAAATGCTTAGAGTTCCCTGAATAAATATTTTCCTACAGTCATGTATAAATAATTCAGATTTCTGTCTGAACCACCTGTCCCTGTTCCCAGGGAAACTAAAGCGAATACATGCCTGTGACTCTACTCCCTGTAGAGTCAAAGTGGACACGGACACAGAGGTGAGAGAGGTTCTCTCCACATTCTCTGTTGTTGGATGACTTTCTTATCCACAATTGTTCCAAAAGCCATAGACAGTAAAGGAAGGAGGAGCTGATGAGCAGGAATTGGATAGGAAGGTTGTCACCCTTCCATGTGTGCAGATAGTTTGGGTGTGTTGTTAAGACTCCAGACCACAGAGTCTGAAGACCCGGCTTCCATTCCTAACGGCCCTTACTACAGCCTTAGGAAAAGCATTTAAATGCACTGAGACTTGGGTTGCGCCTCTTACATAGTAAGGAAAGAACCAGCAACAGACAAGATAATAATGATTTTTTTTTTTTAGATGTAATCTCCCTCTTTTGCCCAGGCTGGAATGAGTGGCACAATCTCTACTCACTGCAACCTCCGCCTCCTGGGTTCAAGCAATTTTCCTGGCTCAGCCTTTTGAGTAGCTGGGATTAGAGGTGTGTGCCACCAAGCCCAGCTAACGTTTTTTTTCTTTCTTTTTTTTTTTTTTTTTTTTTTTAAGTAGCAATTGGGTTTCACCATGTTGGCCAGGCTGGTCTCAAACTCCTGACTTCAGGGATCTCCCTGCCTCAGCCTCCCAAAGTGCTGGGACTACAGGTATGAGCCACCATGCCCCGCCAATGTTGATAATTTAAAATAGTGTTGAAAAAAGATAATTAAAACACCACAGTGGAGACCAAGACTGGGAATAGTAAGAATTCTGAGTTAACCATTTTGGAGAAGGATTAAACTGGAGGTGCCGGTCACTCTGCACTAAAGGAAATACTAAGATTCTACACATCACAAATTGTGAATTTAAATGTGAGAAGGCAATAGTATGCATTCCATAAAAGTACGCTTGCTCATATATTCATTTATATATACAAAATTAGAGTTGTGGAAGACAAGAGAACTAAGATTCAGAAATCGGGGTAAGGACCTCACAACCATGAAAGGGAAACCAGGAAATTACGACAAACAAAATGAAGATCAGGATTTACCCTCCCTCTGTCTATATTTACAAAAAGGGAGCTTGAATCCCAGCTGATGTGTTGTCAGTTCTCTGGGTTCTAAGCCAGAGCACTCAGTAGTTCAAGGGTGTGCTTTTAGTTCTGGATCTGTGCTGCCTAGCACAGAAGTTGACACAAGACTAGGAGTTAAGAGAGAAGATAAACAAATTAATTTATTTTTAAATTTACACCTGCAGTAATCCAAGCAATCGCATGGAAGTACAACCTGCCTCAGAGAAGCAGCGACAGAGCCAAAGGAATTTGGAGCTTTGTTTATAATACCACATTTAAAAGAAAACAGTTATCAAAGTGTCATTCACTGAAAAACATGTTGCATTCACCTACTTAATAAAAAATAAAAATTAAAAAGCTCATGATGTAAATAATAAACTAAAGAAACCAAAACTGAGCAATTAGATTTCCAGCTGGCCACTGGTGTATTATCAAATGGAAAAGGCAGCCATTTTAAAAACAAGATTTACCAAGCTTTTGGGAAAGCTTGAAGGCAGCTAAATCTGTCATTGGTATATGCAGCCACCAGATGTCACTATTGGCTTAAGTAAATATGCTCTAGCTCGCTCTAGGCTCATTCACACTGTTTGGAATCTTAGAGACCTTGGAGGGCATCCTACCTAGACAGTTGATGAGATTGAAGCTCCAGTTACTTCCTAGCTATTTGCGGAGACATCAGGACTCAATCTAGAATCTTCAAACTCCCTTTCTATTGCTTTCCTGTTCCATTCAGGTTTTTGTTTTTTGTTTTTTGGTGTTGGTGGTGGTGGCATTTTTTAACTAAATCAGCCCAATAATGCCCTTTAGGTTGGTAAATGACAACTAGGAAGATGAATTATGTTAAAACAGTTGCCTGTATCTCAGGACTTAGATGCGGGTAATTGTGTTTGCTCACCTTTTCCCTGTTTAAAATACTGCACTCTTGGGTGTTGCCAGTTGGAACAGATCTTTTCATAAAGGCAAAGGAAGTAGTGACGACCTTGCCAATCAAAGTCCAATTAAAATATATTCCTTTTAAGTAGGTGATATTTAAACAGTAGTCTGGAAGGCAGCTCACGTTTCTGAAATTTACAAATGACTTTTTCATTGAATGGGTATACCCAAGATTATTCCTTAATTTCTCTATTTTTTAATAAGCATAAAGAATAAATGTTAATATCCTTTGTTGCTAATCTTTTGGCTTCTCTTTGTAGACTAGTAAGTAGTCTTCCATTTACACAAATCCATTTTCTCTCCAGCAAAACTCCCTCTGCATTCTCACCCTCACTCAAATATGCCAACAAGTGGTTCTTTTTCATTAACATCTCTTCCTTCTTATTCTCACAACCTTTGCTACCTTCTCAGGTAAGCATCTATTAGATTTCCACTTCCTGAAAATACTACATACTATATCTCGGAAGTTCCTCCACTCCATAAAAACTCTCCATATTGTTTTCCCCCACTACAAATAAAAATCTCAAAACAAGAAATGGTACATGGCAAAAGCAAGACCTGAAGAAAGACAAAGATCAAGAGAGAAAAGAAAAAAGTATGAGGAACAGAAATACAAAAGAAGAAAACATCAGCTCAGTGTGGTGGCTAACGCCTGTAATCCCAGCACTTTAGGAGGCTGAGGCATGAGGATCACTTGAGTGCAGGAGTTTGAGAATGGCCTGGGCAACATAGCAAGACCTCACCCTTACTAAAAAATATTTTATAATTAAAAAAATGGTGGCACATGCCTGTAGTTCCAGCTACTTAGTAGGCTGAAGCAGGAGGATCACTTGAGCCTGGCACATCAAGGCTGCAGTGAGCTACAATTGCACCACTGCATTCCAGCCTGGGCAACAGAGCAAAACCCAGTCCAAAAAAAGAAAAGAAAAAGAAAACTTTAAGTAGGAATTTGCTTCTGGCTTGTTCTTATTTAATCACATGATTCTACTACTGCTTTTTTTACAGACCCATAATTTTGTTTTTCTTTTATTTGGCAAGAGAATTATACCCATTGTTCAAACAAATGACAGAATTGTGTAAGCCAAGATGAACAAAAATATGTGGTTGATTTATTTAAGTCTTAGAAATAATAGTTGAAGAGTCTGAATAAAAATTGCCGCTAAAAACAGGACATTAAGGATAATTTAAATATATTTGACGCAGTCATTTATTCCAGTTTCAGGAACATTCAGTAGTTTTTTATCTCTAAGTTGCCATCAGTGGATTTTTTAGACATTCAGAATACCAGCATGGTATCATTAACACTTTTTGATCAATGAGTTGAGTAATATAGAACTCACGAAAATATGTATTGCCATTCTCTTTCAAATGAGCTGCATGGTACCTCCATTAACTATATTGATCTAATTTCATTATTTTGAGTAGAGTGCAGTTTGAAAATATAAACTTGACAAATGGGAGCCAAATGAGAAGGGGGGATTAAACAAAAGGTAATAAAGCCTCAACAAGGAAGATCCTAGATAATTGCAATAACATAAAAGTGTTAAGTAGTATGCATTTCTTTTTCTTTCTTTTTTTTTTAAAGAAAATCTTACTTTTTTTGTTTTTTGGGGCTGTTTGTTTGTTTTTTGAGACAGGGTGTCCCTCTGTCGCCCAGGCTAAAGTGCAGTGGTGTGATCTCGGCTCACTGCAACTTCTGCTTCCCAGGTTCAAGTGATTCTCTTGCCTCAGCTTTCCAAGTAGCTAAGATTACAGGCACCGGCTACCATGCCTGGCTAATTTTTGTATTTTTAGTAAAGACGTGGTTTCGTCACATTGACCAGGCTGGTCTTGAACTCCTGACCTCAAGTGAATCTGTCCACCTCTCCCTCCCAAAGTGCTGGGATTTCAGGCATGAGCCACCTCGCCTGGCCAAAAATCTTACAGCCACCACATCCAGCCAAAAATCTTACATATTTTATCCATTTTATTTCAGCCAGACTAAATATATTGGTGGTAGATAATTTCATCTCCTTTTCAGAGAGGTAGTTTCAATTCACCTAATTATATAAGTTATTTATCACATGAACTGAAGGAGACTCAAATCAGAGCCCTGGATCAAAATATTAGATCCTACCCTCAGAGATTCTGATTAAATTGGTCTGAATGTGGCGGGAACATCAGATAATTGAAACCTTCCCAGGTGTTTCTAATAGACAGTCAAGATTAAGAATCACCACACCAAACCTCACATCTTACACATATAGATGTTAACACGTTATTGATTTATTATTTTCAGTGTTATTTGTAAAGGAGTTTACTTCCAAGTTAGGTTTAACATGTGTTTAGAAAAATCTGCCAAGTTACTGCAAAAGGTGATCACAAATGAAACATTCTTCAAGGCCAAATGAATAAAGAATGATTAGTACATGCACCTTCATTCATTGTCTCTGAATTAATCAATGAATTCATTAGTTAACTTCCAAAAGCTGATTCTAAGGAACTTCCAAAGAATGTTATTGGTGTTGCCCCAAAAATTGAACAGAAAATCCAATATCAAATAATTTGGGGATAAATACACATTTATACAGGATCTTTTAGAATTTATAACATGCTAATAGATTGCAGATTTCCAAAAGGGACAGAATTCCCTATGTGGCATGCAGTAAATATGTGATGAATGACTGAAGGAACCTTGGGTCTAATGTTTCATGGAAACACAGTTTAGGAAATGCAATCTAAGGATATTTCTTTTAAAACAATAATAATTAAGACTTAGAACCAAAATGTTATCCAAAGGTTTCACTCTGCAAGCCTAATATACCACTTGGTTTCTAGTATTCTTTTGTATATATCATTATCTTGCCTTCAAATATTTGGACGTTTTCTGCCAGAAGCACAGCATAGTGGTTAAGAGTAGAAACTTAAGATTTGTTAGGTTCACATCAGGGATTTTTTTACTTAATCTCTGTGCTTCCATTTCTTCACCTGTAAAATGGGGAAACAGATCACACCTATCTCATGGTATTGCCGTGCTTGCTAAACTTAAGTTATTGTTATTATTATTGTAACAGAATATTGAATGACATTGAAAAGTGAGATACAAAACTGTCACATAAAAATTTAAAAGGAAATTTCTGGGAACCCACTCCGTAAATTCTGAACCATCTGAGCCACTACGAGGATATGAAAGGGTTGAGAGAGGAAAGGAGAAGGGATATTTGTGAAGACAGCACTTTGGGGAGAATAATTGCCTTCTTACTGGTTTCTACCAACCTACTCTATTGAGAGGGACTCCCATGGGTCCACTTTGAATTCCTAAGTGGGGCATCCCTGCATTTTGGGGACACTGGCCTTGCATTCTGCCTTCTGCCCAGGAAATCTAGAAGGCCAAGTTTGGTAGAATAATTGCTTTGAGGACAGTTATTCCCGCATGCATTTCCAGGGTTTTTCAGATCAAAGGACCCTAGAGTGTTTCCTGTGGACCAGAGGTGGGCAGCAAATGAGAGAGCTAACATGCGTCTGGCTGGCCCAGTGCAGGTTCTAGAGGACAGCAGCAAGAAGCTGGGGGCAAGGCCAAATTCCCAGGATCCAAAGTAGGAGGAACAAGTGGCCACCTGGACTTGACGCAGTTCTGCAGCCAGCAACAAGGG
Organism: Cacajao melanocephalus; assembly: GCA_963573385.1. NCBI lineage: Eukaryota > Metazoa > Chordata > Mammalia > Primates > Pitheciidae > Cacajao > Cacajao melanocephalus. The sequence continues at coordinate 43,439 of CAUYLG010026913.1, forward strand.
GACTGCAGGAGAAGTCAAATGAAGGGAATCACAAAGACTCGCAAAGTGAATCTCATGGGGGAAACCATCAGATTTAAACCAAAACGCTCAATGTGGACAAACAGAGAAAAGCTAATGAGGGCCCTTTTGGGAACAGACTGCAGGGGAAGCAGGCCCAGGCTGGGCCAAGGGAGCTCTGCCTGTTAACTAGAGGTCAGAGCCTGGCTAATATCTTGGGCCCACAATCTAATTACTGAATTGAGCCTGTGTCCATGATCTTAATTGACAGCAGGATAGTCTACTACGTAAGCGTGAACAGAAAAGGCATAGAGTCACCAGAAATTTTCTTCCAGGGGCACCCAATGATTACTGAATAAATTTTAAAGGAATAGGAAAGACAAAAATAAAGTTGATTTGATGATATGCTGTGAATCCTGATATGTACACACCAGATACATATGTTTTTGGCCAGAATGTGTCATAAATTCCCTTGAACTGAGGAATGGTAATACATACCCTCAATTTTACATCCATGCTACCCATAATGTGATCCATGAGCCAGAAGCATCAATATCATCGGGGAGATTTTTAAATAATGCAGACTCTCAGGCCTCACCCCAGACCTGGCGACTCAGAACCTGCATTTTAACAAGATCCCCTGGGGATTCTTAAGCATATTTAAGTTAGAGAAGTATTGCTTTATGCCACCCAACCACCCATCCGCAAGTCTTTGTGAAATTTTAATACCTTCTAATAGTGACATAACCAGTCCATTGAAGCTATATCTTAAAAGACTCATAATAGCAACAAATATTTTATAGTGTTTTGGCATTATAAAGCTCTTCAATCTCATTTTATCTTTGTCATTCTCACAGTTAACTGCTTCACTTTTAATCTGGTGGGTTGTTTCATGTGTTATCTCTCGCACTTAGTGCATAAGAAACTGGTGAGACAAGTGATAGGAAAACCTGTCTCTAACACCTGGTGTTCCAGGCCACCTTCCAATAACAAAGGAAGATTAGAGAGTTTACCGGCTGTTATTGCATAATGTGTGCTTATTACCTTATCTTTGCAATGCGCCACAGGGCTTCTAGATTCTATGGGTAATAAATGAGAGACAGCCCTGCAGATTACCATAGCCTCAGGGAAAACTTGCTTGGGTATCCTTATCAGCAGAAATGAAGACAAATTACCTCTTTTGGTTCTTCACTCTCCCTTATATCAACCTCTCTCACTAACTGGAAAGGCCCTGGCTGCAAACAAAGAGGAAAATTATTGTCTGAACTTTAGTGGGTGGATTCAAGGATGAACCTATAAATAGGTTTCACTTTGGAGAACCCAATAAAGTGCAACATGGTGCCAGAGTGGCTCCCAAGATCCAGGCCAGGTGTGAGAAGCAGGGCTCATGGTATGTGGAGGATGCCAAATTAGTGTTTGTCGAATGAATAAATAAATCACAAATGAACTAACAAAATGAACTGGTCTGCAATGCATATCCCCAAGGCCACTTGGTATGCCTAAATCCCTGTTTCTCTGATGAAAGAAATCTTTATGCAGTTTTCTTTTTCATTCCTTCTCATACTTGAACTTGTAATAGCTATGGGAATTTTACTGTGTTTCAGCAGAAAAATACTAAAATCCAGACATTCCTAAGATCACTAGCTATAGGGTTAGAAGTTTAAATCCAGGTGCCACCACTTGAAGGCTGTGTAACCTTGAGGAGTTACCTAACTTTTGGAGTCATTTAAACATTTGATGGTTTACTTTCTAAAACCCAGAGACGTGGCACAATCCAAAACAAGCACCAGGCTCTGCTCCTGACTCCTACCTAAGGGTCTCATTACCTTTCTGCCTGGTCAACTCTCCTGTCAATCACTCTTCTAATCAGAAGTTCTATTTTCTCTTCATTCTCTACAATTACTGGCTAACGTGTGGTCACTGATGTTCTTAATAGCTTGTCTTTGAAAGTGAACCTTCTTTCCCAGGTTCTTTTTCAGTTGCATTTTCTACAAAGGTATTTCATCCTATTTAGCTAGCAACAGAGTTTCCTAGTATTTCCATAGGGCATCCCAAACTTAAATCTAACATAATGTAAGGCAATATCTTTACTCATGATTCAAGGGATTCCTCCTGCATCTCCAGCATTCTGCTTGGCTCAGAGCAGGTGTTTTGTAAATACTGGTTCAGGGAAGGAGACTAAACTGAACCAGAAATTGATTTAGACTTTAACTTCTTTCCTATTTCTCCTAATTCTTTTCTCATAATGTATAAAGATCTAAAAACTAAACTTTATTTGAAAAGAGCTAATTTTCAGCAAATGAAATAATTTTAACATATCTATCAATAATTTTTCAGGCATTCAGCTGTTTTTTGAGTGTTAGATAAAATTAATGATCTGACCAAGCTGGTCCATAACTAAATGATACTAAGTCACAGCTTACATTCACTTGTGCCCAGTCTGCCATTTAAAACTAAATTATTGCCAATAAAGGTAGTCAACTTTTCTGTAGTTTTGTTTTTTTTTACAAATCTTAATGATTTGTACACATTAACAAACACATAGATAATTTCATTGGGTAGTTTCAGAATTATCAGAACTACTAGTGTCTATTTGATTGTCTTGTCTATTATTCTATAAATATACTACATTTCAATTAACTAAGTAAGGATATGGTTGAAATTAGAGTAAGAGAGTTAGTTTCAACATACTTTTTGTGAGCAACATTAGACAGTTTCTTTGTTATTGTAAAGAAACTAACAAATAAACATAACGTAACATAGTGTCCAACCTATAATATGCACTCAATAAATGTCTGACTGGATAAATGGACACAGAGAAGACAAATAAAACAAACGTAGGATATGTACGTGTATACATTTTTAAAACTATAGAATACATTTATATTAGGGGAAACAGAAGAACATGTTTTTATATTCAATAATCTCAAATATAATAAAAATAAATAATGTTCAATTTGCAGTTCAAAAAATAGAAAAGAAGATGAAAATCATTTAGATCAATGTAAGAATGTTTTCATTCTCCCTTATTGATTTGAGCTAACATTAAATACCAAAATCTAAGAACAATTATAGGTTTAATGTGTTAAGGAAGGAAGGAACTGTAATTAAATTTTGCAAACAGTATGAATGGCTTTTTAGAAAAGAATTGATAATAAAAATGTTAGTATAAATTGAAAAAAATCAAAAGCATTGGAAAAATTCAGAAGAAAAGACAAAATTAATTTATAAAGACGGATCATTGCAACACAGTAAGTACCAATAATGCAATAGCAGAGAAACATAGCAGGAAGCCAGGAAGGAACTAGTTTCACAGTAATAGATTTACAGAATGAGAAAATGTTTTTTAAAAAGAATCATTAGGGAATGTTGTGGAATGATATGGGTTAACAGAAGCTAAAAGTCACATTTATTTTATAGAAAATACACACACCGCAGTATGGCCTATGTATAAGAAAGGTTTATTTAGAGTTTACGTTTCCTTCTTACTGAATTTCTTAAGGAACGCTAAACCTAAATTAAAAATTTCAACTTACGAATTTTAAATTGTATTTACAGTAAGTAGCATACAAAGGTCAAAGAAAAAATAACTTGTTTAAAAAATGTATATATCTCCACTAAAGTGCTTCATGTTGTTTCAAGTCTTTTAAAACATCAATAAGATGACATGGCATCAACAAAAACCAGGGAGTGATGATATTATCTTCAAAAGTAAGTCCCTTTTCTCTTTGGTAAAGGAGAGAAAAAGTAAATATCATAAGGCTTTTATAAGCTCACTAGCACTCTTAAATTTACAAACCTAGGGAGGGGGATCATTTTTTCTAAGGCAAATAATCCAAATGGCCAGATATTTTTAAAGGAAAATTAATTCTTCATAAATGTAATTTGCTATCTTATTTCTGCTGTGAATACCACTTCTTATTAGTGACCTGAAATAGTTAATGCCTTCCTCCCTGGCCAATGCCTACTTTTCTGACACACTTGATCTGTTCTCCACAATGCATACCCAAAATTAACTGGAAAAGAACAATGCTAAACCCCACAAGAGTGATCCTAACCACATTGACAATTGAGCTAGACAAATGAGATATAATTTCATATTTACGTTTAACTATTGCTTAAAAAATACTTTGAAGTATAGTCGTTTAAATGTTCAAGGTTAGACTGTTTCTGGTTGAATCACTAAACCAGCATTAAAGTAAAACACATGGTTTCTTTTTAGTTCTGTTTTATTCTTAATAATTTTGAGCCAAACATCTATTCAGATCAGTACCAAATCACAAAGGTTGCAGGAGCTGAGCTGTCCCCACATTTTTATGGATAGTTAGAAGAATGAGGCTCCATAATTATGTTCTCTCAGTCTTTGACTTTCTCAGTCTTCTGGATTACTCAATGAATATTTAATAAATGAATGGGTGAGGGAAGGAAAGAAGGAAGAAACAAAGGTATGGAATGATGGAAGGAAGAAGGAAGGTAAGGGGGAAGAAAAGAATTTTGTGATTTAAGAGTACTTAAAGCATCTCAAAAATCACTTGGCAAAACAAGCCTACCCAGGTGATGTGAGTTTTCTGGGACACAGCAGGCAGCCCTCCATTTGAAGAAAAAAATAAATCTACTTGCACCAATTTTTTCTTGTGGCCTAAATTTTCTCATTCATCAAAAAGCCTTTTATACCACCATCAGTGCACATGGGAATAGTCCAAGTCACAGTAACTGAAAGTCAATTTCACTCAGCAGTGTTTATCAAATGTTGACCCACGACTGGCAATGACCTTATGTCAGAGTTTGCTTGAACAGAACTGTTTTGCGCTTGTTACCCCAGAGTAATTGTCAGCAGCAACTCACTTCACTCTCCTAAGCGTGCTAGTTTTTGGAAATAATTTACATGGTCATTCAACCAATGACTAAATCCATTTGACACTCCTGCTTCTTATTAAAAGCAGAGCTTCCTGGGTCTCACTTTGAAATGAATAAATGAGATTTTTTTAGTGCAGGCTCAGCATAATACATTTTAACAAGCCCTCCTTCCTCCTGCACTAACCTGCTCAGGTTAGGTGGCATTTAGGTTCCCCACAGGGTGCTGGGACCCAGCCAACTCCTTATAGCCTGGAACTGCTGAATTGCTCTTTGATTTCCAGGCCATGGCTTGATAGTCTGTTGTCACCCCAGTTCCATTTTGAGTAAATGACCTTTTAGACAAACTGGCAACAAAAGTTCTTCAAAAATAAAAAAATAAACAAAATAGGAGAATCATTGCATACTCAGCCCCTTGATAATTGTTAGGAATACTAAAGTGTGAGAACCACTGCATTGTTATACAATAAAGACTATTATATTTAATGGGCAAGAACCTGGAAAGGCCAGTAAATAAAGAAAAAAGGTCAGGTGTGGTGGCTCATGCCTGTAATCCCAGAACTTTAGCAGGCTGAGGTATACAGATCACTTACGGCCAGGAGTTCAAGACCAGTCTGGCCAACATGGCAAAACCCCATCTCTGCTAAAAATACAAAAATTAGCTGGGCCCGTTGGCACTCACCTGTAGTCCCAGCTACTCTGGAAGCTGAGGCACGAGAATCACTTGAACCCAAGAGGCAGAGGTTGCAATGAGCTGAGATCATGCCACTGCACTCCACCCAGGGCGACAGAGCAAGACTTTGACTCAAAAAAAAAGAAAGAAAAGAGGACACAGATGTACCATCTTCCCATCTTGTCTGGCCACTGCCTGAGACACAGATGTGGCTTACATTCTTAAGTCCCTATTAAACATTTATAAGAAAATTTTATGAAAATAAAAATGAATGAGGTGACATTGTTGAATAATATGCCTAAAGCCACCATATAATTTTGCTTATTTGGCAGGTTTCTCCACGGTCTGTATCCAATGCTGCCAGAACATGTGTCTTTGTCCCAGTGGCAGCAAAGTTGATAAAATGGCAACATAGGAGGAAGCTTGTACAGGAGGACTTTAACCAGCTTCTGGGTGTTTTCGTCCTCTGCTTGCCATTACTCCAGGTCCATGTGTCTTCATCTCCTGACCTGGTTTTCTCACCAGCCTGGCTAACCTAGGCTACCTGTAAAAAAAGCATTCATTCCATTTGACCCAACAACCCTGTTACTGGGTTTATATCCAAAGGATTATAAATTGTTCTATTTTAAAGACACATGCACTCGCATGTTCATAGTGGCACTGTTTACAATAGCAAAGACCTGGAACCAACCCTAATGCCCAACAACAATAGACTGGACAAGGAAAATGTGGCACATATACACCATGGAATACTATGCAGCTATAAAAAACGATGAGTTCGTGTCCTTTGTAGGGCACTGGATGAATCTGGAAACCATCATTCTCAGCAAACTGACACAAGAACAGAAAATCAAACACCACATGTTCTCACTCATAGGAGGGTGTTGAACGATGAGAACACATGGACACAACGAGGGGAGCATCACACACTAGGGTCTGTTGGGGGGGACTAAAGGAGGGACAGCAGGGGGTAGGGAGGTTGGGGAGGGATAACAGGGGGAGAAATGCCAGATATAGGTGATGGGGGATGGAGACAGCAAACCACATTGCCATGTATGTACCTCTGCAACAATCCTGCATGTTCTGCACATGTACCCCAGAACCTAAAGTGCAACAAAATATATATATAAGCATTCATTCCAGATGGCTAGGTTTTTTCCTGCCACATGCCATCCTCCCTAGTGCCTAATTTTAGCTGTAGAAATGAATGTAATTACTCCAGTAATGCTGTTTTTTCCACCAAAGAATTAAGGGAAAGGGGAGAACCCACGAAGGAAGAGATTAACTCAGATGTCTTCTTCTTGTAGCTTTCTTTTTCACAAATACTTGATAATTTTTAGTTAAGATTGAGGAATCACATCTAGGATCACTGTATCTATAAGTAGTGTTTAATTTCCATACTTGCTAATGTTCCACAACTCTGGTTAATTTAGGCAAAGAGGGAAGATTATCAGAAGGATTATAGAGCACTTCATAAAATGCAAGGGAGGAGTGAGGAACAAAAGCTCAAAAGGACAAGAAATGGGAAAGCTCCAGAGCCTCAGCAGGAGTTTACACATCTCCCCATCTTTCTGTCTCATCATGCCAAATGTTAACCATCACAATGAAGAACATAGGTGGCAACTCCCGGAGAAGCAGCTATGACCAGGAAGACAGAATCACAGAGCACAGATGTGATCTGCTGGGGCTAGTCTGAAAACAGATCCATGCTTAGCCATAGCCATACAGCTACCCCCAAACCTATCTGCTATGATCTACCCTTTGGCTGCCCAGAACACACACATGCTTGCTTACTCACATACATATCTTTCTTTACATATATAAACACCCATAACATGTGACTCAACCAATCATCACACAATGGCAGCAGGAGACAACCAAAGTCATTTCCAGCAACTGCACTCAGAGGTGAGACATTGTTCTTCAAGTCTATGACCTGTGACTTATGTCCATTCCTGATCAGTTATCACAATCCCATCTCAGTATTCTACAGCATGAACCACGTGGTGGATTTAATTGCTAGATTACATTATATAGCCCTGGGAGAAAGAAAGAGAAAGATAATTTGTTTAATTCTCATGTTTAAAGGAAATGTGAGATAAATAGTATATTTAGCAGCAAATAAGGAAATACTGGGGCAGGCTACTGTCCTCCATTCTGCAAGAATGAATCAGACTGCTGCTGACATATAAAATATGTACTTTCCCTGCTTGTTCTAAGTTCTCTTGGCTATCAGCTAACACCTCAGCTTGCCAAGCATCTTTGCCCTGACTGTATAAAGAATACAAAATGTCCAGGTGGCAATCTCAGCTCCCAATTCAATAAAACCTGCTTTTAAAACAACTCTCGCTTGAAGCAGTCCTCCATTGGGTACTGAATTCCTTACTAAAAGAGTTAAGGGAACAATTTTTTAAAGTTAAAGCCAAAATTCTGAAAGTGAGAATAGGTAATTGTAAGAGGTGCCTTTACCCCTAGATTCCTAGGTTGCGTTCTGGCTCTGAAAGTAATAACCAATGTATTGGTCACTGTTTCTGCTCACGTTCTATATCCTACAATGTATCACTCCATATCACAGCTGCTATTTTCCAGATGGCACTAGGGCTAAGTTTTCAACAGGTCATTCCAATAACCTCATCAGGATGGCTGAGTATTTATACAGTAAGGCCAGTGAGTTATTAACCTATTGCCTTACTTATCTTGTCAAGTAGTGAGTTCATTGGTCAGAGGCCATATATAGAATCCTGCTGATGTGTTAGTGGCATGTAAGCAGGGAAAGCAAATCCAAGTTCAGAAAGACTATTCCAGTGATGATAAGTTGCTGCCTCTCCATGATAAAGAAGCATTCCCAACTTAAAATAACTTACCCACTACCAAGCAGTAGGCCAAGTTCCCTAGAAGTGCAGTACCAGTCACTGCTACTAACAATATATAGATGAGTCTGGTGAAAGAAAATTTACACTGTTAGGCCCAAGCATTACCTCCATTCTGGCCATAGTAGCTGTTATATCTGTGAACCAAGAGACTGGCTGGGGACAAAGGATGACTGACTCCCATAGAAGAAATCACTTTGTTCTCCCGGATATTAGCAAACTAATATGATTTTGCTGTGTCCCTATTGAAATCTCCTCTTGAATTGTAGTTCCCATAATTCCCATGTGCATGGGAGGGACCTGGTGGGAGGTAATTGAATCATAGGGATGGTTTTCCCCATGCTATTCTCATGATAGTAAGTTCTCACAAGATCTGATGGTTTTATAAAGAGCTTCCCCCTACACTCGGCTTTTATCCTTCTCCTTCCTGCCATCATGTGAAGAAGGATGTGCTTGCTTCCCCTTTAGACATGATTGCAAGTTTCCTGAGGCCTCCCAGCCATGTAGAACTGTGAGTCAATTAAACCTCTTTCCTTTACAAATTACCGAGTCCTGGGCAGTTCTTTATAGCAGTGTGAGAATAGACTAATACACAACTCTTCTACAATAATGCCTTCTCAGTGAGGACTCACATGAGTCCAGATATTTTCACACTTTGGGCCCATTTTCAATGATGCATCGACTTTCCCTAAAACCTACTTGTCATCAGTTCTCCAGTCTTGATGCTTCTAAGTCTCTGACCATCTCATCAGACCAGGACCAAAAATGACTCATGGTGTACTCATTAGCTTTAAGCATCTCTAAAATGCTGCCCTGTCCCAAGCCCCTGCCCCAGTATACCCACCATTGCCCAAGTCACTCTGATCCCTCCCTCAGAGACATCTCTGACTTCCCACAATTCAGGAACCAAAGGGTTAACATCTGGCAAAACTAGTCTTCAAGACTAGTTCAAGTGCTAGATTAGGCTTACTTGTTAAATATTTTGAATATCACCTCTGAGCAAATCATTATCTCAGGAATTGGTGTAGATCCTGACCTCAGATAAAGTAGACAATATTTCCTTCCAGGTCAAGTAGTTAATAAAATTTATGCTCAAAATCAACTATTGTGAGCATTTTCCTTCTGCATTATACTTTGCAGCCGCACTGAAGAACAGCAATACTTCCTCTCATCCTGACTGGGGCTAGCATATTGTGCAAAGCCATCCGTACACCAGGTTCAAGTTAGTTACCTCGTGGAGAACTCTTTCATTGGGCCACTAGTCACTGGAAATGCTCCATGAAGCATAGGAAGAAAGAGTAATGTAGCATGAATACAACTGCCTGCTTGTACCATTTGCCTGTGTTTTTAGGCTTCTCCACAGGCTCAGCCTCATAGGCTTTTCTTCCTTTTCAATTCACTCAATGTGGACTACTGTTAGGAATGCTTGACTTTATGGCTAAGTACCTGAGACAACGCTTATTTCATGCCAGGCATCAAAGTACTGAGATCACCTTATACCAGAGAGTTGGGTCGTTCCATCTCTATCAGAGCCAAGGAATAAACCAGAAGTCATGTTTCAAAATAAAGGACCATCTGCTAAAGGGGTCTTTGCATTTCCTCAAACACAAAAGTTCTCCCCTATGATGGTTCTTGTAGGCACTTGTCACGGATGCTGTATAGCTCTCCAGTGGGCTGCAGACCATTTCAGTAGCACCAAATCCATTTGCTCACAAGGGCCAAGGGGCAGAGCTGCTTGCCTTCCAGCCTGGGCCAGCTGGACACCTCCTTCTCACTTTGGGCCTCGCTCAAAACAGGCAGCTCTTGGCAGGGCAAGGTAGCCCAGAAAAAATCAGAGTATGACACCCAAAATCGGCACTACTACTTTTAGAAGTAGTAAACCTAAAGAAGCCCCCGACACTATGCCCGGTAAATTTTTTAATGTTTGTGAATGAATAATTCATAACCTCATCTTAATTACAAACTGAATGTCCACCTTCAAAGTGCTAATATTTCAAAATGCTGCTACATTATATTAATCATATTTGGTGATTATTTTTCTCTTGCTTCATTTTATTCATTTATTCCTGATTTAAAATTATCTTGTTAGGAAAAGAACTGGAAGTGCCTTGTTATGTCACAAGATAAGTGCCCCACAAGATAACTGGAAGTGCCTCACAAGATGTTAACAAGAAGTTACACAGTAAAACAACATCTTAAGAAGTTCAAGAAGTGTTAGTCACTTAGCTACATTTAGTTTTTATGTTGAGTCCATGTGCATAAATCTGCCTGTTTAGAAAACTATTTGAGGACCATTCCAAAAACGTTACCATCTTTAGTCCTGCTATAAGACAAGTAAAATAAATGTTGCCCTGCCTAAGTGGGAAATCATCCTTTGCGATGTTCTTTCTTTGGAAGCCATCATGGCAAAGCTTTTAAAATGTAAATATTTGTCAGGCATTTTAAAATAAATCACTTTTTTTGTCCATTCTCTTTAACAAAAATCAGAAGTGAGTTAACACCTAAATTTGTATGAGCCATGTTTTTAATAGTTCTAACACAAGTTGATTTTGAGTGCACCCAAGAAGTACTTCTCTGCTTCTGCAAGTATTTAATTGATCATCTACAATGTGCAGGTTCTATGTGAGACAATAGAGAACTAAGACTCAGACAACACACCATCAAGGAGTTTATAGCCCAGTGGGGGATATTCATAAGGAAACATAAAATTACAATATAGTTTGACAAGTTGTAAGACATGACTAACCAAAGAGTGCTATGGTGTTAGGGGTTAGGGAAGACTTTCTAAAGAAAATGATGTCTAAGCTGACACCTAAAGAGAAAAGTAGAAGCCACCCAGACCAAGATGCTAGTAAATAAAGGGAAGAGAGTATATATAGGACAGAGCAAGTTATATGCAAAAACCCAGAAACCGCAGAGAGCCTAGCATGTTTGGGTACCAGAGGCAAGTCAGGCTGGCTCTTAGAATTGGGGTGGTGGTGGTGGTAGTGGTGTGAGGATAGAGAGGGTAATTGAAATATACGAGTGTGGCAGACACAGTTCCTTGCCTACACTACAGCCTCTCTTTCCTTTCTCTGCTAACAGAATCTCAGAAAATTAGCAGGGACACCTTGATTTAGGGACAACTAGGAAATGAATCAAGGTAATTTTCACTTCACAATCATGAGTCTAGAGTTGGGCGTGTGAGCCATTTCTAGTCAATGGGATCTAAGGAGAAATCCACTGGGGCTTCCTTACAGGCTAAAAACCGAACCTTGCAAGGAAAAAGCTGTTGTTGTCTTCCCTGTCTGCTCACCTAGGTCACTTAGGTCTTAAAGACTGTTTGGAACTCCTATAACCATCTTGTGATCAAGGAAAAGGCCCAAAGAATTGCAAAGAGCTAAGTCTCTATCATTTAGTTGAGCTGATAAACCAATCCTGAAACTGTCTTTGTCAACTCTTCTTGGTATGTGAGAAAGCAGGATGCCTTTATTATTTAAGTCTCTTGTCATGTGCTTTATTACTTTCAGCTAAGCACCATTCCTAAGGGTTCTATAAAGACTGAATTGATACGCCAGGTTCATATAATAAAGGATCTTACAAGCTATATTCTAAACAACACCTTTTTCTTTGCAGTAGCAGAAATCTATTTCTATCTGGCTTAGATGAAAGGGGCTCTTTATAAAACTGTATTGGGGTGTCTCAAGTGATCCAAGGAAGGGTTGGAAAACCAACTTCTGGAAGGACAGAACCACATAATGAGAGCTTCTAATACCACCTGCAGAATATTCCCTACCTCTAGGCTGGGTGCAGTGGCCTGTAATCCCAGCACTTTGGGGGCCCGAGGTGGGTAGATCCCTGAGGTCAGGAGTTCGAGACCAGCCTGTCCAACATGGTGAAACCCCATCTCAACTAAACATATACAAAATTAACCAGGTGTGGTGGCAGATGCCTGTAATCCCAGCTACTCGGGAGGCTGAGGTAGGAGAATTGCTTGAACCCGGGAGGCAGAGGTTGCAGTGAACTGAGATTGCACCACTGCACCACAGCCTGGGCAACAATAGTGAAATTCCATCTCAAAAAAAAAAAAAAAGAATATTCCTCACCTCTAATCTCTGATTTTCCCCATGGGTTGGTTTAATCTTTTCTCAGTACTGACCAGGTTCCTGCACATGGTGAAAAACATGGCCACTGATAGCTCCTGAGTTTTTCCTTTTTTAGCTTCTCCTCCCCAGGAAGGACGGGCACATGCTACCTCTAATATTAAATTTTAAAATCCCATTTTATTTCCATCAATAAAGAAAGAAGATCTAGGTGGCCAGAGCAATAGATAACCACCTCACAGGAAACCACCAGAAAGTTTTAAGCCAAACAAAGTTTTTATTCAGTACAATTAAATGTGTACTTTAGAAAGATGTGCCCTAGGTTTAGGCTAGTGAATGGATTAGGAGGGTCATTCCAGGAGGAAGGGCAGTTGCCATAATTTAAGTGGGAAATTATAGCACCTACACAAAGGTGGAGATGGCTCAGATAAGATTAAAGCTCTTATTTAAATAGGGCTAATCTAGCCATCTGTAGTTAGTCCTCCTTTCAAAATCACAATAAGGAATACAACTTGTTTATGGTGGGATGCAGGGCAGTGGACAGAGAACTGCATAGATAATTACAGTTTTATGTAAAGGCTTTAGAAAGAGATTAATCAAGTTGCCAGCTTCTATCATAATCTACTCTTGTTTTTTGTTTTAAAGTCTAGTCTTAAGATTCTGTAGGTTTCAAGTAATGCTGAGGCAATACTTATTAGATATTGATTTAACATAAAAGTTGATTAATAACCTGCAAGTTTGTTTAGCACATAAAATATCTAACATGAAAATCCAGTGATCCAAGTTTATCACGTGTTCCTACCAATCTAACAAATTTTAGTAGAAAATCATTTGCTGCATGTTTTGCAAAAGGAACACAGTTTATCTGAAATCAAAGGCAGATGACAACTCAGGTTGTATATATTAAGATGCTAGTAAATGAAAGTAAACTGCTCAAAACAAAAGCATAGTCATGAAACTAAAGAAGATAAAATACAATTGTACATAATAGTAAAAATAATTAATCCAAGAGAATTATCAAACATGCTATTCTTGCAACTTAAAGATGAACGGGTGATTTCCTTGTTATTGATAGGATTTCAGAAAAATATTTTTTCTTTCTGGTCTAAATCTGTTTTAGATAGGTGTTTCTTCAAGAGTGGACCACAGCCCAACAGGGAGAAAAGACAGTAGATGAAAGCAGGTCAGGTAGAGGAAAGAAAGGATAACAGAGAAGGAGGAAGAGGAGGATCACCTCAGTGTAAACCAGTAAATAGTTACTGTGTGTCCCAGGTGCCATGCTAAGATTGGCAACATAAGTTGCCAGGTTTTACTGCTGCAAACTTACCAGCCAATGCTTGGTAACTCTCCTTGGGGTTACTGAGCCATACATGGCCTGAATAAAAGCACGCTTACGTACCACTATTTACACAAAGATGAAGCACAGGAAGAAGGGAACACAGTTTCTTATAGATCTGCACCTGGACCCTGTGAGCCCTCCCTCTTTATTCGCTACCTTACCATGGCTACTGCAGCCTCTCAGCACCAGAGTCAATGGTTCTAATGGTTCTCAAAATACAATGTGTAACAGAATAACCTGGGGAGATGGCTTACAATGTGCAATTATTGGCCTCACTCCAAGGATTGATCCATTAGTTCAAGATGGAGTGCACATTGTTAATGAGCCTCTCAGGTCTACTCACCCACGCTGAAGTTTAAGAACCACTGCCCTAAAGAGAGAGCTTCAAGCCCATGAGGGAATCGCATATTCTCTGACTTTTTAAAAGGCAAATCGTGGTCATAGCCGTTGGGGAGGTTTAAGTATATATTAAGATACATTTTAAATTAAAATTGTAGGATTAAAGATTAAATGGTAGTAGTAATAGAAAATGGAACCTATATGAATTTAAAGAACTATTTTTTAAAACTTTTTTAAAAAACTATTCTAAAATTGTTTTTGCTTTACATGATGAAGAGATTATTTTTGACATTAAAAAGTAGAACGTCTATGACTAAATCTGGTAGACACAGCAGAAGGCCTAACTAGAAATATCAAACTCATCATGGTTAACAACAACATGGCATCAGAATCACGTGCTGATCTTTATAAACTTTAGATGCTACAGTCCCACTTCCAGACCTACTGAATCAAAATATCTGGGAATAAAGCCCAGTCAAGAACTTTGATACCTGGTGGGGCTGAGAACTTCTGCTTTAAACCAGGACAAAGACACTACTGCCACCTGATGGAAACGTACCTAAATTGTAAGGACAGCTTTTGGAATGTTCATTTCCTTTACAAGCTGAATCTAAGCAATTGTTGAACTGGCAATCACAATTATAACCACTAAAAATGTAAACATACAGAAAAATGTAAAAATTCTTAACTGCACATTTGTTAATTTTTGTTGAAAATATTTTGGGCTAGGTGCAGTGGTTTATGTCTAGGCAAGAGAATGGCTTGAGGCCAGGAGTTTGAGACCAGCCTGGGCAATATAGTGAGGCCCTATCTCTATTAAAAAAAATTAAAAAATTAGCCAGGCATGTGGGCATGGATCTGTAGTCCTACCTGCTCAGGAGGCTGAGGTGGATCACTTGGGCCCAGGAGTTCAAGGCTACAGTGAGCTATGATCATGCTACTGCACTCCAGCCTGGGTGAGAGCAAGACCCTGTCTTTAAAAGAAATAGAAAAAATAAAAATAAAATATTTTGAAGACTAAGATAGAGTGTGTTAGGTTTATATGGAGTTTTATCATGTATAAAGTATATTCATGTGCATTAATTAGATTAACTCTTCATTACATTTTAGAAGGAGATTTGGTAGCAACATTTTATATATGAAAAAACTGGCTTAGAGAGGGTAAATGATTATCACAGCTGTTCCCAAACTTGTCTGCATGTTGGAACCGCCCAGGAGCTTCAAAAAGTACTGATGCCTGTGTGGTAGCCCTAAAGACTGAGATTTAGTTGGTCTGGGGTATGGCCTAAGTTTTGGAATTGTTAAAAGTACTCTTGACTCTAATGTGCAGAGAGTTTGGGAAAAACTAGCCCCTAATCACCTAGATGGTAGTGAATGTAAATGGAGTTCAGGTGTTTTGACATCAAATTAATACTCATAGAATTATATTTGACATAAAACTCAAATATAATAATTATCCTCAACTAATACCCATTGAATTTTCCTATAGAGAAGGGTTTTCAGATTCTTTTGGCCATAAGAATCAACTGAGTTGGTTGTTAAAAATGTAGAATCTCAGGTCCCTCTACAAAAGTTTTCTATTTGGAATTGCATATTCCAAATAGAAATGAGTGCTAAAAATTGTGTACACATAGACATAGTGGAATGATAGACAATCAACACTGGGAAGGGTGAGAAGGTGGAAAAGGGACAGATGATGAGAAATTAGTTAATAGGTACGTTATTCAGGTGATGGACACCCTAAAAAGACTGACTTCACAATCCATGAATGTAACAAAATGGCACATGTACCCCATAAATTGTACCAAAACTTTTTCTTATTTGGAAAGAGCCAGTGAATGTACATATTTCACAAGTGTTTACCTGATTTGGGGGATAAATAAGTTTGGAAAAACTATAATAGAGAATATCACACCATGTCAGTATTGTAAAATAATAGTATTGAGTATGAAAGTTTGGTCTGAAAAGTGGCTAAGAATTAATGGAGAGACTTTATCAAAACACAGCCAAGAGAATTAACCCCACCCTCAGAGGGTCTAGTTGCATACAAAGTATTCACTCATCCGTTAATTCAACACACTTTTATTAAACACCTAACATTGTACATTCAAAGCACTATGGTGGATGTGTAAGGGAACATACAAGCTGGGCAGAGTCTTTGCCTTCAAAGACCTAATTGCCTAAGCATATCTCTTGTGGGAAAATGCATAATGTTTGAACTGGGTCTGGGTTATAGGACCAGTAGCTCTTGTTTTTCTGAGAAAGATTTCATTTAAGCTTGCTTCAGCAAACATTTATTTGGAACTCTAATAACTGTTTGGGGCATACAGATAAAGTTGCAGTAGTAATGGTGGTAGTAGAAAAGCGAGAGCCAGGAGTTTCTGGGGTACTCTAACCTGGGGTTGAAAGTTTGGCCTTGGCAATTGAAGACAGTGATTGTCCTTGGTAAATGTGTCCAGGAAAAAGAGGAGGCTGAATGTCGTGGATGGTGACCAGGAGAGGACAAGCAGAAATCAGTACTGGAAGGTGAGTAAAGCAAAGTAGGATGGATAAAGGCTTTGAATGTTTAGATTAGGTATTAGATTTGATGTAACCTTTGGAAAATTCTGTGGTTGGGACTGAAGCCAATCAAAATATTATGTAATTAGCTTCATATTTAAAGGGTAATTCAAAGGCCTGAGGTGTCTTCTATTACTTGCCATGTCATATTCCATCCTACCACAACCCACACATACATTCAATTCTTAGCATAAAGTACTTACAAAAAGTATGTAAATTACTTATTTTGTGATTACCTAAGCTGATTTTGTATTGGTTAAAGTACACAATCCTAGGTGAAAAGACGTTTTTAAATTCCAGGTAAGAAAGAGGGTTAGAAATGCAATTGAAATAAGAACAAGAAAAATGGATGCAACAGCTGAGAGACACTATAAAGGAAACTGCAATTTCCTGTAGCGAATCATAGACTTGTAATGAAGCAGAATTTAGCAACCAATTGAGCACATAAGGTAAACTACTAGGAAGGAATTAAAAATAACATTGAGGTTTTTAAGCTTGTCAAGATAAGGAGAAAGAGCTCTGAGAGAAAAAATACTTTCAGTCACATCAAGTTTCAGATAATAAATGCTTATTGGATGAATGATAAGCCATCTTACTATTCTGGGAATAAAACAGAAAACCCTAGTTATATAGATATTAAAAAAAAATTAGTTTGTGCTCCTCCCTTCTCATCCAAATCTGTACAACCTTAGACCCTCAAAGAGGTGATGAGATTCCCAGTGCCACATCTAGCCTTTTCAAATTCCAGTGTCTTGCTGCAATTAACCCATACCAGCTCAAGGAATAAAGTCACTTGAAATATGAAAAAAATAAGAATAAGCTAGTGTAAGGGTCTCTTCATCGGGGAGTGTCCAAGATTTACCTAAGCAAGTCACATTTGTCATGGCAGCGGCAGCAAGAGGGGAAGAAGTCATGGACTTTCAGCACTAGACTAATATTAAAGGCTGATCCTGTCATTAGAAGAATTGAATATTATACAGTAAGGAATTTCAGATGTCATCTAAACTACTATTTCCCAACATTTTCAAATGTGAGGATCTCTTATTTTCTTCCAGTGTCAAAATTTAAATCGTTATTTTTGCCAATTACGAAATACTATACATGCACTTTAAAAATTCAAACACCACCAAAGAGTATAAGTGAAAATACAACTTCCTCCACCTCCAGCGTCAGCCAAAAAAAGATCACTCTGCAGAGACAGCTTCAGTTAACATTTTAATGAATATCATTACAAGATTTTAATGTAACATAGAAAATATTTACATAAACAAAATCATATTTCACAGGGTGTTACATAACCTGCATTTTCACTTGGAAAAAAAAAATCTTGACCTCATTTTTTTCAACAACTGTAAATGTTCCAACGTGTAAATGTACCATAATTTTGTTAACTAATCCTTCCTTTAAATGGAACATTTTTTTTTTGAGAAGGAGTTTCATTCTTGTTGCCCAGGCTGGAGGGCAATGGCGTAATCTCAGCTCACTGCAATCTCTGTCCCCCAGGTTCAAGCGAATCCCCTGCCTCAGCCTCCCAAGTAGCTGGGATTGTAGGCATCAGCCACCATGCCTGGCTAATTTTTTGTATGTTTAGTAGAGATGGTTTTTCACCATGTTGGCAAGGCTGGTCTTGAACTCCAGACCTCAGGTGATTCCACCCACCTCAGCTTCCCAAAGTGCTGGGATAAGAGGTGTGAGCCACTGTGCCCAGCCGAGATGGACAAATTTTTTAATGGTATAAACAGTGTTGTTGTGTTTGTCATATTCAGACATTCACTGTTATAAACTTCTATATTATTCAGCAAGAAAAAATTCTAAGTGGACCTGCTGGGTCAAAAGATATATACCACTAACATTTTGTAATATTGCCAATTTGCTTTCCATAAAGGTTTATAAAATTTTTGTTTCTTTCCTCAGTTTATGAGAGTATGGCAATGCTCATCTCCCATATTCTCATCAACCCTGAGCATTACATTTTTCATCTTTGCCAAGAAGATAGGTGAAACTGTTTTTGTTTAAACATTTTTTAGTTAAAAAAATGTGGGTTTTGAAATGTTTTACCATTGCAATTTCTCCTTGAATTGCCTGTTCCCAGAGTTAACTCACTTTTCAGTTGGAGCCCTCTTGAGGATCTTTTTTTTTTTTTCCTTTTTGAGACAAGGTCTTGCTCTGTCACCCAAGCTAGAGTGCAGTGGCACAATCATAGCTCACTGCAACCTTGAACTCTTGGGCTCAAGAGAGCCTCCCATCTCAGCCTCCTGAGCAGCTAGGACTACAGGCATTTGCCACCACACCTGGCTATTCATTATTATTATTATTTTTAGTAGGGATGAAGTATCACCATGTTGCCTCAAGTGATCCTCCCACCTCGGCCTCCCAAAGTGCTGGGATTACAGGCATGAACCACTGCACCCAGCCTGAGGACCCTTTTCAATATCATAGAATTCCTAGATCCTCCTCCAAAAAATAGTAGAAATGCATATAATATATATCAAATTTATATCAAATGTATATAAATATATTTGATGCATATAATATAGATCAAGAAGCACATGATGCAAATTCAGTGATGGAGGGAACTTCTACTTCTGATCAAAATGGAATAACAGTAACCAGATTTTTGTTCCCTGCTGAAATAGCCATAACAGACCAAATGCTACTCAAAATATTGGATATTAGGCAAAGAAGAATGGTAATCCCTTAGAGACAAATGAGGTAAACTCTACATTTTCTCTAATTTAGCACCTGGAAAAAGTTTCCAGGCCATCCTGGAAAAAGAGGGAACCCAGGAAGAGCCTGGCAGTCTCCGTGAGCTGAAGGGATGGAGCTCGGAGTATAGCCAAGATGGACTGGGTTTGCAAGGCAAGGTACCAGAAAGGAGAGCATTGTACAGAGAGAAAATTCCAGAGATCTGCAGTTTTCCCCTGCAGCATTCAGTTGAGTATTCATCAGCCCATGCACATGAGGAAAGTATTGGAGACCAGAGAAAGAATCACCAGAAAGGATGTAAAGAACAGTCTCACAAAAATCTGAGAATAGTGCCTGTTTTCAACAGCAAGTGGGGGAATTCCTCAAATATCAGGGGGCATCAGTCTGTTAGAATATAAAGAATGGCATTGCCTCAGTAGTAGAGAAATATAACTTCTGACTAAACATAGCTCTGGTCTCACCTAAAAAAAGCTTGAAAGCAAAACCAAAAAGGTTCAATCTGTTTTCAAGTAACCTAACTACATGCAGAACAAAGCTCAAAAATATTTTAGAAATACAAAAGTATATAAGTATGTACTATGCAATAACATAAAATTTACCAAGTATGGAATCCCATCAAAAATTATAGGAAATGGAAAGAAGCAGAAAAATACAACCATAATGACAGTAAAATCAATCAATTGAAACTGGCTCAGAAATGATGAATTATAAAATAAGTAGACACAGATTTTAAAAGTTCTTATGATTGCATTCATATGTTCAAGAAACAAGAGGAAAGACTGAACTTGTTAAGTAAAGACATGGAAAATATTTAAAAGACCCAAATTGAATGTCTAGAAACAAAAGCTATAATTGATAAGATTTTTTAAAATTCACTAGATAAAATTCATGTCAGGATAGACTTTCCTAAAGAAAGGGTCAGTAATACTGAAGACATAGCAATAAAAACTGTGAAAAATGAAACACAATATAAAAGACTGAAAAGAACAGAACATCAGTGAACTATAGGACAACTTCAAACAGTGAAATATATGTGTAGCTGGTCTCCAAAGGAGAGGAGAGAGAAGAAGGAGCCAATAAACATTTTTGAAGACATAAAAACTGAAGAATTTTTAAATTAATAAAGTCTTTTTGCTGGGCACGGTGGCTCACATCTGTAATCCCAGCACTTTGGTTGGACGAGGCGGGCAGATCATGAGGTCAAGAGATTGACACCACACTGGCCAAAATGATGAAACCCTGTCTCTAATAAAAATACAAGAATTAGCTAGGCATGGTGGTGCGTGCCTATAATCCCAGCTACTTGGGAGGCTGAGGCAGAAGAAGTGCTTGAACCAGGGAGTCAGAGGTTATGGTGAGCCGATACCACACCACTACACTCCAGCCTGGCAACAGAGTTATTTTCCATCTCGAAAAAAAAAAGAGTCTTTTTAGAGCAGTTTTAGTTTTTAGTTTTACAGACAAATTAAGGAAAAATTACAGAGAATTCCAATAACCCTTACACACACACTCATATTTTTGGCAATTACAAATAAAACTGCTACTAACATTCCTGTGCAGGTTTTTGTGTGGACATATTTTCAACTCATTTGAGTGCAACTGCTAGCTCATATGGCACGAGCATGTTTAATTTTATAAGAGAATACAAGGCTGTTTTCCAAAGTGGCTATACCACTTTGCATTCCCACCAACAATGGAGAGTTCCTTTATCAGCATTTGGTGTTGTCAGTGTTTTGGATGTACGGCATTTTCATAGGTGTGTAGTGGTATTTCATTCTTTTAATTTGCAATTCCATAACCATATATGATGCTGTGCATTTTATATATTTGCTATCTGTACATCATATTTGGTGAGGCATCTGTTCAGAACTTTTGTCATTTTTTTTTTTTTTGAGAAAGGATCTCGCTCTGTCGCCCAGGCTTGAGTGCAGTGGTGTGATCTCAGCTCACTATGTCCTTGACCTCTTGAGGCCCAAAAGATCCTCCCACCTCAGCCTCCCAAGTAGCTGAAACTACAGGCATGCCACCACCACTCCTGGCTTTTTTGTTGTTGTTACTGGAGAGACAGCGTTTCGCCATGTTGCCAGGCTGGTCTTGAACTCCTAGGCTCAAGCTATCTGCCCTCCTCAGCCTCCCAAAGTGCTAGGATTACAAACATGAGCCACCACATGCATCCCATTTGTCCATTTTTTAATTGGATTATGATCTTTCTTATTGCTGAATTTTAAGAGTTGTCTACTTTGAATAATAGTCCCTTTTCAGATATATTTTTGAAAATATTAACTCCTAGTCCACCGTCTTCTCATTCTCTTGATGGTGCCTTTGGCAGAACAGAAGTTTTTAATTTTAATAAAGTTCAAATTACTCATTTTTTTGTTGTGAATTGTGCCTTTGGCATTGTACCTAAGAAGTTATCACCAAACCCAAGGTCATCTAGATTTTCTTCTATATTTATCTTCTCGAGGTTTTATACTTTTGTGGTTTATACTTAGATATATGATTTATTTGAGTTAATTTTTCTGCAAGATGTAAGAGCTGTGTCTACATTCATGTTTTTGTGTGTGGATGTCCAGTTGTTCCAGCACCATTTGTTGAAAATTTTTTTTCAACAGCGCCAATTTTTTCCATTGACTTGCCTTTGTTCTCTTGTCCAAGATCAGGTGACCATATTTGTATCTGTTTTTGAACTCTCTATTCTGTTCCATTGGTCTATTTGTCTATTCTTTTGCCAGTACCACACTCTTGATTACTGCATCTTTATAGTAATTCTTGAAGTCAGGCAGTGTCAGTCATTCATCATTGTTTTTCTCCTTTGATATTGTGTTGGCTATTCTGGGTATGGATAAAGTTTTTCAAAGTTTAATTTAAACTATAAACCCACAGCTCCAAGAAGCTCAACAAAGCCAAAAATATAAGGATAAACAACACTAAGGACATCATTATGAAACTACTTAAAACCAATGATGGGGGAAAAAAAATCTTTAAAGCAACCATTGAAAAAAAAAAAGCAGGCCAAAAATAAGGATAACAGAAGATTCCTCATTGAAAACAACGTACACCAGGAAGCAATGAAGCAAAATCTTTAAAAGTACTGAAAGAAAAAAGTCAGTGTAGATTTCCTTACCAGTGAAAAAACATTTCAAAAACAAAAGTGATACAGAATTTTTCAGATGTACAAAGCTAAAAGACTTATTATCAACATATCTTCATTTCAAGAAATACATTAATGGTTCTAAATAAATTGTATTTTGTAATCACATCATATACATCCAAAATTTGCTGTTTCTGTTTGTCAAGCAAGTTGTTCTGTTTGTGGACATTACTTGTTAGGGATTTAAATCCCAGGACTTTTTGTGTCACCACCACAGATCCTCATGGTCCTGGAACCCACAGATTGAGAATCATTGTTTCAGAACATAAACTTCGTAAGAAATGAAGATCCAATCAAATGTCACAGAGTAGACAAATGGATTAATTAGAATAAAGTCTGAGCGGCAATATTTTTTTAAATATAGTGACTTTAAAAAACTGAACTTATTCCTTCTCATAAAACAATCCAGGCAGAAAGACCAGGGCAATATGGCAGCTCAGGGGGTCAAAAGCCCAGGTTCTTTACCATCCCCAAGGTGTTGCCCTCACCTGCATAGCCAAAAGTCATCTAACCAGTGGGAAAGGGAAAATGTAAAAATTGGGACGTATTTCTTTTAAGAGCACGACACAAAAGTTACACGCATGTCTTTCCATCATATCCTATTGAATACAACCTGGTAGTATGACCACATCTAGCAACAAGGGAAGCTAAAAAAAAAACGTAATTTAGCAACAATGTGCTCACCTGAAACATATTACTGTAGAAAAGAGGAAGAATAAACTTTGGGGAAATGATTAACAGTACCTGCCAAACCAAGTTAGTGACTGAGTTGAAACTAGAAGGGGAAAAGCTCACCAGATTGACAGTTAAGAAACAGGGATTGCGTTGTAATTCACCCTCTTATTCCATGATTAAGCCAAATGTTTGCCCATGCCTCACCTGACCTACCTTTATTAACTGCACCTGAATTTTGAGTGATTCTTCCCAACTGTCCCTGTGTAGAGGGAGCAAGATATACCAAGAACCAAGAGTTTCATCCTAATCGTTTAGTTAAATCCTGTTCTTTATTGGACAGTGTGACCCTTTGAGGAGTCATTAGTTCTAAGTCTATGAAGACCAGGGCACAACTGTGAACTCCCGGCTGATGTTAGCCCAAACCCCAGCACAGTTCCTAGTTAGAAACAGGATTCTACTCCATGGCACGTGACAAAATTCTCCACCTGCAGTGAATTAAAAAAAAAAAGTCCCATTTTGATGCCATCATCAGCATTTTCTTGCTGACGTTTCAATGGATGATAGGGGTGGAGGGATAGAGAGCAGCTTTATTTATCAGAAATGTAAGCTGATGTGGCAGTGAAAATAATTACCTTTCTTTGAATGTAAAGCAAGCCTCCTCTCTTCACTGTAGCCTTAATTTTGAAAGGAAAGGAAGTTAATTTTAATTAACAAGAGTTAATGCTACTAATTAAACATTTGTTCTATTTTCACATGCACACACAAATCTGCCTAAAGATATAACTAGCTCTGCTCTGGGTATAACAAAAGCTTTGTTTTGCTACATGGAGAGTACAAATGATCACAGGAATTAAACTCAAATTGGCCAAGATACTTAGCCCATATTCTTGAGTAAATCCAATTTGTTTCTAAGTATTACACAATCCAGGAATAAATGACTTTATTTTTATTAATAAAATTTGATGGAATCTTTCTTTAAATTTGTAACACCTATAAAAGTTAGACAATGATTTTAATAATTTTTAAATAAATTTTTCTAAATTTATTCTTCTAAATTATCTCATTTTAATCTCCCAGCAACTCTAAAGAGAAAGTGATTTTTTTTCTTATTAATGAGCTGAGCTCTGGAGAGATTTATATTTATGGCTCTTATTAAACTCATTGATAATGATGATAGCTTAAGCTCTGTCTCAACATCCCCTACTATAGAACAGGTACAATGAGTACTTATGCTGCCAAACATGAATCAAAAAATAAAAAGATTGCAGAGCTGTAGGGGCTTATATATATCTGTCTAGAAGGAGACATTAATTTGCCTTACAGTACCCATACACCAAGAGAAAGAGGGGCATTCTGCCTCACTTGCTCATGTTGGCTGAGATCTGTGATAAGGAACACTTAGAACATTAAAAATATATAGCAACAATCCAATAAAATAGATCAGATTATATGTAAATGAATAGTTTGTATTTGTATGTCCATGTATAATTAATATAAATACATATACATGCAAGAGAGATACTATTGAATTCAGTCTACATGATAATCAATGTCAAATCAGAGATGGCCTATGGATTAAGTTCCACTTGAAACAAATAAATATATATTCCTATGTATTAGGAATATGACACTGTTTCAATCACATTAGATGAAATAGATTGCTAATTTAATTCATTTTAGATTACTTCAGAGGGAGAAGAAGGAAAGTGACTTGGCAAACACTAAGGAGCCTTGGAATTATTCAGCTAAAAGAATCCCTTAAGACATAAGACCATAAATGGCTCCTGAAAAACTTATTTCCTATATGAATATTCCTATAATTTGCCCATTCAAACTAACTGGCATTAATTTGAAAATATCTCTGAAATGAGTGTTCTTTTTTAAGAATTATGATAGAAGTTTGGGGCTTTGGTGTCTTAATTCTTATACTGTTTTGTTTTTTCGGGTTTTTACTGCAGGTGCAGATTGGAGGTGGGGAGAGTGGAGAGCTGGTTTTGTTTCACTTTCCATGGTATCTTCCATTAATACTAATTTCTCAGGACAAAGTATCATTTTACCTCCTTGTTGCTAATAAGTTCAATACCATAAAATCCACTATTATCTGTGTTTGTGCTTATCCAAAAACATTGTTTTGGTGAGTAAACAGTCTGCTTCTTCCTTCATTTAAACAAGGATAGCTAAGAAGGCTGAGATGTTATAAGACTAGAGCATGCTTGTAAAATATTGGTGCAGCAGGAACTTTTCTTGATAGCATGATGAGGTATCCAATGGATGGACCTAAAATATTTCTCTTTTATTAACAGATATTTTCTGTCTTGATTCCTTCTATTTAGGTTTTTTTTTTTTTTTTTTTTTTGAGACAGAATCTCACTCCGTCACCAGGCACCAGGCTGGAGTGCAGTGGCACAACCTCAGCTCACTGCAACCTCCGCCTCCCAGGTTCAAGCAATTCTCCTGCCTCAGCCTCCCGAGTAGCTGGGACTACAGGTACGCACCACCACACCCAGCTAATTTTTTTGTATTTTTAGTAGAGACGGAGTTTTACCATGCTGGCCAGGATGGTCTCGATCTCTTGACCTCATGATCTGCCCACCTCGGCCTCCCAAAGTGCTGGGATTACAGGCGTGAGCCACCGTGCCCCGCTCTATTTAGCTTTTTAGTGCCAGTAGAATTTGTGTAGTATCCAGAAATCTGAAAATAAGTCACATATTTGGGGTTTGTTTTATGGTTCTTACCCTGTAACTCTTTCTGGGGAAGATGCTGGATTGACTGTGTACATGTGTGCAGTGTGTGTGCCAATAAAACTATGAACACTGTTTAAAATTTTTTTTAAACAGCTTTACTGAGACAGAATTCACTTATCACTAATTCACAATGATTTGTAAAATGCACAACTCAATGGGTTTTAGCATATTACAGATATTTGTAAATATCACCAGTCAATTTTAGAACATTTTCATCACATGAAAAGGAAATTCCTAATCCTAGTACTTTGGGAGGCCAAGGTGAGTGGATCACTTGAGGTCAGGAGTTCAAGACCAGCCTGGCCAACATGGCAAAACCCTGTCTCTAACACAAATATAAAAATTAGCTGGATGTAGTGGCACATGCCTGTAGGCCCACCTATTCAGGAGGCTGAGGGAGGAGAATCCCTTGAACCCAACAGATGGGGGCTGCAGTGAGCTGAGATCATGCCACTGCACTCCAGTCTATGCAACAGAGTGAGAGTTCATCTCATAAGAAAAACAAAAACCTAACAAACAAAAAGTACCAAAATTAGCTGGGCATGGTGGTGTGCACCTCTAATCCCAGCTACCCAGGAGGCTGGGGTGGGAGAATCACTTGAACCTGGGAGGCAGAGGTTGCGGTGAACTGAGATCGCACTGCTGCACTCCAGGCTGCAGAACAGAGCAAGACTCTGTCTCAAGAAGAAAAAAAAGAAAGAAAAAAAAGAAACTCCATACTCTTTAGATCTCACTCCCTATCCGCCAATATTCTCTCCAGCCCTAAATGATCACTAACGTACTTTCTGTCTCTACAGATTTCTGTATTCTGGGCTTTCATATGAATGGAATATTTGGGACTGGCTTCTTTCACTCAGCATAATGTTTCCAGTTTTATCTAAGTTGTAGCATATATCAGTACTTCATTCCTTTGGATGGCTGAATTAATATTCCATTACATGAATATACTACATTTTGTTTATTCATTTGTCTACAGCAGCACAGTTAGTTTTGACCTTTTGACTATTTTGAATGATGCTGCCATAGACATTTGTGTACGTTTTTATGTAGACATAGGTTTTTATTTTTCTTGGATATAAACCTAGGAGTGGAATTGTTGGGTCATATGGTAACTCTATGTTTAATCATTTAAAAAACTTTCAGACTGTTTTCCAAAGTGGTTGTACCATTTTACATTCCCACCAGCAGTTTCCACCACCAATTTCTCTACACCTTTCCTGGTTTACCTTTGAACAATATTGCTTTGCCTAGGATGACGGAATAGAATGACAGAAGGGCAACAGCCCAATGACATAGTGGACATCATTCCAGCCCTAGACTGCCTACCTTCCAACTTAAGTGAGAGAAAATAAACCCATTTCATTTACTCCACTGCTATTCCAAGTTTCTGTTAGCAGCTTAACACAAATCCAATTCATGTAGTCCTATTAGCATATCTTGAATCTGGGAAGGTCTTGAAAAAATTATTGAATATGGAAAGATTTTTTTCATGGAAAAGCTTCTTTGTCATCCTGTTGTAAACTGAAAAATGCACCTTCTTTCTCTCCTAATTTCTGATCCCATCAGTCAGTAGCCATTCTCCTTACAGATTGTTTCAGGTTCTCACTAGCACCTCATTGGTGTTCTGCAAGATGGAAACAACACCTTGTTATTCAGAAACAAATGCAAGTGTTATCAATGGAGCCATTTTTTCTAATGAGAAGGAAAAGGTGGCCAGGTGTGGTGGCTCAAGCATGTAATCTCAGCACTTTGTGAGGCCGAGGCGGGCAGATCACGACGTCAGGAGCTCGAGACCATCCTGGCCAACATGGTGAAACCCCGTCTCTAAAAAGGAAAAGCACTCCTTGTGGTGATGGAGAATGAGCAAGAGTTGTTTGTTATTTCCTTTCTCAAATCTTATCGTAAGTGTTAGGACAATAATTAGAATGATGAAAAGTCATTTAAGGTTTTCTCCTAAACTCTCTGGGAGTCCAGAGAATTTCAGTGTCATGTCGACTAGATAATGCTTGTATCATGTATTTGTTCTCTTTTAGACATTGCTTTTGAAGCCACTTTTAGCCTCTGTAACAGGTTAGACTCCCAGTTTTCACCTTAGAATTCAGAAAGGTAAAAGGAAAACTGTGTAATTAATTGCAGCTCAGCTGTCCCTTTTTTTCCCCTCCTACTTTTGTTCCAGTCATCTGCATTTTGAGGGGATACTCTGAACACACACACAACCTGCCATTCAACTGGCTGTCCTGTAACTGATTTAAATATCTGCCCCCAAAGCCAGCGATTGACCAATGGGGCTTCTGATCAGTTTTCATTTAACTGGTAAATCACTACTGATAGAAAGGAGAACGTTATAGAGTCAGAAAAATCCTTTTTCGTGTAATTTAGTCCTTTCTCAATGCTTCTATTAACTGATGATACACTCAGTCAACATTTATTGAGCACCTATGATGTTCATTAGGGTACTTCATTCTGTTAAAGAATAATAATCTCTTTATCCTTTTAACTCCTGATAATAGATTTTTTACACATAAGTTTACAGTTCTTGGAATCGATGTATCTTAAAATATCTTAATCATCTCTTTCGTAAGGAAGTCTTTCTCATTTTCAAGGCTTTGGGTTTTTGTTTTGTTTCTTTTTACATACAGCAAAGTCATTCGGCTTGCATTGCTAACAGGTTAGTTTAAATGTTTCTTATAAAAGCCAAATATATAGAAGCAATGCTTTTCTCTTTAAAAGTTTCTCCTGAATCTTAGCTTTTCAACAATTTGCTATTTCGTAGGCCATATTCATGATTTGTTTACTCATACACACTTATTAGGAGCTGTTTACTCAGCTCCAAAATTTGTTAGACTAGGACAGGCTCAAATCTGTAACAAACAGAATCCCCAAAGAGTAACTTTAAAGGTTATGTAAATTTCTGGAGCTATGCTATCTTACTATCTTTCTATTAAAATGTCAACATCTATACTTCTCCATCCATTCTGGCAAGACACCATGCTATCTTGAGATTAAGCTAAGTCTCCTGGTTCAGATTCAAATCCCTGCTCAATAATCTCTTTGTGGCACTCTGGGCAGTGTCTTCATCTGTAAAATCGGGATAATGATTTTACCTCCCGTATTGGGTTCCTGTAAGGATTAAACGTAAAGCACAGAGAATGCAGAGAATGTGCCCGGCATATAGCTAGCACTCCATCCATGTTAGCACCGGATTTCAGATTTGTCAGCATCATTACTCAGTAACTATCACTCTGCCCTTTTAAATTGTTTCAGCAACGACTGAATGAACTTATTTATAAACATACAACACAACCAGGGATGGAGTAATTGTACACTGAGGTCTCATTTCCACAAAGATAATATTAGGAAGCAACTATGCCAACACTTTTTCTTCCTGTGATCTGTACACTGCAGGGTCTCTAAAAACAATGGTTTGGTTCT
Organism: Cacajao melanocephalus; assembly: GCA_963573385.1. Lineage (NCBI taxonomy): Eukaryota > Metazoa > Chordata > Mammalia > Primates > Pitheciidae > Cacajao > Cacajao melanocephalus. Next base: position 72,860 of record CAUYLG010026913.1, read on the forward strand.
TTCCTGGTGACAAAGGATAAGAGAAGATGAAACTGCTATAAATGGCAATAACTTAAAAATAAAAGATACAGAAACATATGGGAATGAAAAATATATGCCTATACATACACAGCTGTTTTAAATATATGGCCTTTATTCTTTAAGCTCAAACTTGATTTCCAGGTACAGCAGGCCTCTAACTTTTCTTGGCATTGAAGTCATGAAAGTCTCCTGTCCTCTAAAGCCACGGAAATTTAACCTAGAAGCAAGCAGCAGGCACTAGGCACAGCACGGAGGGAACCCTGGGGTGCACGCCTTGGCTCCCACCTGTCAGCCAGGTCATTGTGACGCAAACGCTATGGCCACGTGGAACACCTGCCGGGGAGCAGGGGCGGGGTCACTCTGGGCGGTGGATCCGAGCGGGGGATACCCCAGGAGATGGGGGTCGAGGAGAGACGCCCGGGAGTGGAGAGAGAGAGAGACTCACTCCCCCAGTCCCCAACCCGCCCCACTCAAGGTGAGGCCAACCCCACCCACTTCCCTGTGGTCCTCCTTGGAGGGGTCGCCCCGGCGAGCGTCTGCGGGAGGGGAGAAGCGGGGAAGGGAGGCAGCGGCGGAGCCCAGGCGACGGTCGGTAGCGCGGTGGCGAGGGCACCCGCTCCCCCTGGCCGCTGCGCTGCGCTGCGCTGCGGCGCGCACGGGCACCGCCGGCTGCTATTCCGGCTGGTGGCTGCCGCCGCAGGAAGGGCCGGCTCCTGCGCTCCCCCGCCCCTTTCCCTCGCCTTCGGCTGACGCTGACGTCGGATGAGGGATCCGGAGGGACGCTCCGACCGCGGCCGGGAGGCTCCCGGGGGCCGGGGCTGCGAGGTACCTGCCCTCCGGGGTCGGGGCGGGGGCGCGCCGGGCGAGCTGCGGGCGGCAGCGGGAGACGCCCGGCAGCCGGGACGGTCGGGGACGCCTGGTAGGAGCTGCCTCCTCTGCCCTCCGCGGGCGGCGCGTGATAGGCGGGTCGCCTCCTCGGGTCCCGGATCCCGGTGCGGGAACCGCATCAGCCCCTTCCCCTCCCCCCGCCTCCTACCTCCGGCCTGGGAAGGTCTTGAGGATGCGCGCGCCATGAGGGCGTGCGTCAGCCCCGGGGGAGCGGGAGGGACGCGTTCCGCGCTCAAGCCCCAGCGCTGGGAGCACCGGCACCCACGCCAGCCACCCCACCCACCCACCCCGCACCTCGACTTCCCCGCAGCTCCGGCCCCAGGACCCCGAGCTCCCTGGTGGGCAGGGACTGGCGGCAGGGTTGACTTGTTGACAAGTTCACCTGCCTCGGCGCCTGGTGTGTGCTTTTTCTCTTCCCCCGTGGCTCGTTTTTTGCAGGGGCGGCAGAGAGCTTATGGGTACCTCTTTATAACCACTAGTGTCAGGAGGCCTGAGCTTGGTCCCCCGCGGGCGAGGTGCTCACCAGTCTCGGACTAGACGGGGCGAGAGCCCCTAAGCAACCCCTGTTCTAGCAAACCCTGGCGCGCCTGTTTCCTTTGGGTGCTGCTGACTCCGCCTTTCCTGCTCCGGGGCTGTTGCAGCTCCTGCTTCCTCTAGAAACGAACATATCCTGTTGTTATGTCTGCCTTTCCCCCAAAGCGGCTCTCCGTAAACCTTTCCCACGGTCTTTTTACTTGTAGTGCTCCAAAGCCCCTAAGCTTCTCTTTGGGGTCTTAAAAGTATCGCGCCTTTATGCTGGCGAAGGGCATTAACTGCCTGGTTTGGGAGAGTTAGTTTGGAAAGAATAGCATTCTCTTCTTTTAGATGGCATTAAAAAATCAGCACAAGAAAGGGTTTTGTTCATGAATCTTGGTGGCAGCTTTAGTAACTGAGACCTAGTAACTATATAAAAATTATCAAGGCCTAGAAAATATGTCACCAGCTGGTTTGGGAGTGATACTGAATGTAGGAAGAAAGGCATATAAGGCATTCATTGGCCATTAAGGTCCTATAAATTATGACTCATCGCAAACATGTTTTTGCCCATACATTTCGGTGAAGTCTCTTAAGAAAATCTCAAATTGGTTTCTGTGGCCCTCTGGTTTGAATCTGAGGTTTGAACTGTTGCAGGGAGGCTGGGGGAGTGAAACAAGAAATGCTTAGTTTGAAATCTAGCTCCCGATGCAATTTCTTACCCCCTATTTAAAATAAACACACACTCTCTAAAAATGCTTTTAAGAAAGTTTTCAAACCAAAGATATATTTTTAGATTTCAATCTTTATTTTTGAAACACCCTTTGTAGAGAATACCACAGGGACAAAATCAATTTATAATCCTTAATGGCTCAAATATCACTCTTTGATTTTATACTATTACTGTATATATATTTTAATTGCAAGAGATGTTGCTTTCTAATTATTTCTGTTTGTATTACAAAGGGAACTAATTGTACTGATTATAAAGATGAATCTTTAGAAAACATAACAGTTAAACTACAGAGGGCTACTCGTGGAGAGACCTAATGTTAAAAAGCCTAACCCTATATTCTCCACCCATGGATCATTGAATGCTAAAGACACTGGATAGTAATTGCCTAGGTGGTTTATTTTGTAACTATTTTCCCCCATTTGGAACACCTGAATAACTATCTCACTGCTTTCTCTACGTATAGCAGTGCATCTCTCCACATCAACCTTATGAAAAGTATAGAAAATTTTGTTACTCGGAGCCTTCAAAAATCACTACATTTTCAAGGCATTTGACTAAATAGTACATTTTTTTCAGGTGCAAGCAGCGTTATCAGCAGTATGGAGGTGTGGCAACTATGCCATGTCATAGGAGGATAAACCTGTGTTTGGTATGAACTTTTAAGATTACAGAAACCACACACAGGAGAGAGGGGGGAAGTTGACAGGCCGCCACAGGGACAGGAAGAGTGTTTCCTCTTAGTTGGTTGAGCCTGACAGCTAGAAGCCTGAGGGAAGGTGGCAGTGTTTATAATCAGCACACTGGTCACTAGTGTCCTTTTTTTCCATCTGCATTATCAGATTTATGGGAACCATTAATGAGGGAGCTATCTGCATGTTTTTGTCCCTGAGGCAACACAGATCACTAATGAACCTTATGTCCTAATCTCACTACCATTCACTGTCTGCCTCAGCAGAGCCTTAAACTCAAAAACGGATAGAGGAAAAACACTTTTTCCTCACTTTGTTCTTGATTCCCAAGCTGATGCATTTCGTATCACAATCATTTCTAGCACTCTGAGAGAGTACAGAGGACACGTGGGCTTTGGATCCTGATGGAGCGAGATCAGAATCCCTGTGGTAACACCTAACTAGCCATGTGACCTTGACCAAGTTACTTAAGTCACCATATCCTTATCTACAGAACAAGAATATCCACCTTGTTGGGGGCAGGGTGGAGATTAGAGATAATGTATATAAAATGCTTCGTGCGCTTTTATTTTTTTTTTCTTTTTTATTTTTTATTCGTATACATATTCTGCTTATGTATGTGCGCTTTTAAATAGGACTCACACAGTAGTAATATTCTTTCACATGCTAAACATACGTTATCTGTATCTAAAAAGAATGCTGCTGCTTTACTTGTGATACAAAGTGTGTTTCAATTTGGTTTTGAGTAGTTCAAGTAATTTTGTACCAGTAGTAAGACCCTGGGCTTTATGGAAGATACTCTCTGAAGTTGGGGCAGGAGGTAGGGTGCGATCAGAAACAAAGCTAATTTGTTCCAGTGGGGATAGATCTTCCAAGCCCCTGCCACTCAAACATGGTCCATGGACCAGTAGCATGTGACCTCCCCTGGGAGGCTATTAGAAATGCAAAATCTTAGCCTGCCTGCTCCTTTCTTCCAGACCCACTGAATTCAAATCTGCATTTTAACAAGATCCCCATGTGTATGTTAACATTTGAGAAGCACTGCTGTAACCTGTTATTTCAGTGTCCCAGAGAATCATTTGGGGGCTTGTTATGATAAATGTTGGAGTCAAGCTTCCCTCATCGGCTGTTAAACAGCATCATAGGTAGCTCTGATGCCTAGGGTCTTCCACTGCTATCACACTGTCCCCCACCGTGCTCTAAAATGAGTCTCTGTCCTCTTCCTTCACAAAGCACTTTGGCAACTATGCTCTTATGTGATATTCAACCCCCTTTGAGGTAAATAGATATTACAGTCTTCATCTGTCTGATAAGGACTGCAGGCATGATTTGCCCTGGATGGATGAGTATGTTAGAACTGCCTTGGAGCCTCTATAAATACTAGGTTACCACACTTGTACTATTCCAGCAATTTACTGTTTAGTATTCTAGCATCAAATTAACATAGTTTTTGGGTTTTTGGCCTATAAGTCATTTTCACAAATAAGTAATGAATCTCTCCAGGCCAGGGAAGACTACATGTGATAGGGCATTTTATACCTGTTTTTATAACAAAGCCTGCCTTCTGTGTGACTGTAGGCCAGTTACTTAAGATAACTGATCTTAAACTTCTTCATCAACTGAATATAAATCATTATGTCCACTTGGCAGTATTGTGAGGATACTCAGTGATATGGGTGAAGCATAGACTCCAGTGTCTGAGAAGTGGCAGTTGCTCAATTAGTGGTAACTACTTGTCTTGTAAACCTAGTGAGATAGAATGAGTTCATGAAAAGCTGAGGAAATGATACCCTGCATCACTCATAATGGGAATCATCTGTCTCTCTTGCTAGGTCAGATGACATCATCCATCAGGCCTTTGACCAAATCAGAGAAGTGGGATGACTTGGTATTTAACAAGCATTGGTTTTATATGTGCCACATGCTATGCACTGTGTTAAATGCTCAGAATCCCAAGACCCAGACCCCACCATGCTCTAGAGGAGCCTACAGCTGAGTAAGAGAGAGAGAGGAGTCAACTGACAATTGCGACAATTGCCTTTCAGGGAAAGCAGGAAGGAGATAGAAGCACAGGTGGTAATGAAGCCCAGGGCAGGGGCATCCCACCCAGATGGGAGAGAGGGCAGAGAAAACCTGAGATGCTTCATGGAGGAGATTGGCCTTGAGTTGAGCCTTAAACAACCAATAGGAATTCGGCAGGTAAATAAGGGTTGGGAGTGGGGAGAAAGAGCGTTCCCCACTCCCAGCCGTGTGTATCTGTGTGTACAAAGGTCAACAAGTGAAGGAGAGAATACTAGAAAATAGTCCTCATGTTTGGAGCCCGAGGTGTGTGTGTGTGTCCCTTACTAGCTGAGTGGCCTTGGACAAGTTTGATCATCTGTGATTTGGGAGGATTAGATGCACTAATCAGTGTAAACATAAGGACTGATTCCAATTATTCGTCGCATGGTTGTGGAGGTAGTGGAGGTATTACTAGAAAATAGGGGACTAATATTAAAAAGTCGCTAGAATTAGAGAACATTGCAGAGTTCAATTTTAGAATACATTTAGTAGAAAATACATGAATTAAGAGAGTGACTGAAAAAGGCAACTGAATGTATTATAGTTCTGTGGAGTGGAAAACATGAGTTATATGTGTTCAGTGATGGACCACTGAATATATATAAGTCATTGTTATTTTAAGAGTCTAGATTGGAGACTAGAAAGGTTTCTGGTTCTCGGTAATGAAAGTATTTGTACAAGAAGTGACTCTTAAGTATTGCAACAATGTTCCAAGAGTATGCACATTGAAATCTGTCTCTTACCATCATCATGATCACACTCACTCCCACATCTTTGCTCCCAGAACAGGGCATAGACATCCATGTCTGAAACCTACAGGAAATCCAGACTTCTCTGTGATGTTTCCTGGGTAGAACATTCTAAGCCAGAGACCAAGAAGCTGATTTTTATAAATAGTGCCCCTTCTCCTTGGTCGTAGGAACCCTGACAACCATCAAGGAAGAAGTCAGTTCATATCTTTCGCCCACTTTTGAATGGGCTTATTTGTTTTTTTCCTGTAAATTTGTTTTAGTTCTTTGTTGATTCTAGATATTAGCCCTTTGTCAGATTGGTAGATTGCAAAATTTTTTTCCCATTCTGTTGGTTGCCGATTCACTCTAATGACTGTTTCTTTTGCTGTGCAGAAGCTGTGAGTTCGTGACCAAAACACCAAAAGCATTGGCAACAAAAGCCAAAATAGACAAATGGGATCTAATCAAACTCCACAGCTTCTGCATAGCAAAAGAAACAGTCATTAGAGTGCCACCCTCTTTTGTAGTGAGTAACCCATCACCAAGAGGGTTCAATGAGACGTGGGGTGTGGAGTGGGAGACCCTTGCAACAGCTACAAGAGCAGAATGAATGCTGCTTTAAGATCCACTCCAACCCTGTGAGTTTCATAACTAATCTACTATAAAGTATAGACAGTCTCCCTCCTTTTCTTAGGGAAGCCGCCATGAACCCAACACTAAACATCACGGAGAAGCACAGTGAGCATCAATGATAGAAATAATGGAAATGATTGGGCCATCTTCCTCAGTTTCTCCTCCCAAACTGGGTGGGAAGCAAAGAACCACATTCCAGGTTTCTATCCTAAAACTTTCCTCTCCCTCCCCTCTCCCCATTCCCAAAGCAAAGAGCTCTCTTCATCTTGAAAGCCAGAGTATAACCACCTAACATAAAAACTCTTTGGATGATGATCTAACCCTATTCTTTTATCAGCAAAATGGAATTGCACTACCCCACGCAGTGTGCTGGGCTGCAAGGCTTCATGGTGCAGTACACTTTATTAGGATCAATCCCATGCTCCTTGTGTGCTTATTCCCATACGTGGTATTACACAGTACTACGCAGAAGGTGATATGAATAAATAGCCGTCCTACAGCTTCAATTTTACTTTAACATTATGGGAATAAGCCAGGCAAGGTGGCACATGCCCTTACCCCCAGTTACTGGGAAAGCTCAGGTGGGGGGAATGCTGGAGCCCAGGAATTCAAGGCCAGCTTGGACAACATAGCAAGATTGTGTTTCTAAAGTAAAAAAGATTTGGGGCAATCAATATGCATCTGTTTGTGTTGATTTGTTCAATTTAAGTAAAGCAGAGTAGGTTAGAAGAGAATACAAAATCCACATAAATTTTTAAGATTAAATACAAAATTTTAAAGCACGTACTTGCTTGCACTGGGGTATCTGTGGCTATAGGTACTAATTATTGAAGGAAAACATTCATTTTTCCCCACAATAGGATATTTCAGCAGAAAAGTTTAATAAGCGAAAGATTTACTACACGATGTGCAGATGGCAATTTTTTCCTTTTCCTCTTGGTTTTCTTAACGGAAGCCCAGAGATAAGTCCAGAAAGAAGGATGTTGGGCCTTGCTCAAAATCAGCTATATAAATGGTTCCAAGTGGTTCTAAAGCACACTTTAGAAATCCTTATACTCAAAGCAGGAGAGTAGTTATGAAAACATACCTACCCACTACATGAGTATGATTTGGGAACAGAGCAGGCTACCAAAGGTAAGCCTTGGCTGGAAGAGGTGAGTGCTAAGGTAGGAATGCTCCCACCAAAACTTGGGTTGAAACTTAATTACTTAATTGCTAATTTAACAGTACTGGGAAGCAGACCCTTTAAGCGTTGATTAGGTCATTTATGGATTTCTGCTGTTATCCTGGGAGTGGGTTAGTGATCTCAGGAGTTCAGCTGCCTTTTGCTCTTTGTCTTTCACGGCTTGCTTTCGCTTTCACCCTTCCGCAATGGGTGACTGTCACCAGATGCCAGAGCCATGCTCCTGGACTTCCCAGGCTCCAGAACCATGAGCCAAATAAATTATTCTCGTTCTTTGTAAATTACCAAGGTTGTGACATACCGCTCCAGCAGCAGAAAGCACACTAGGCTAGCGGGCCAACCAGCTCTGTATACAACTTGAGAGATGTAGTAAAACGTCCTTCTTTACCACACTGATGATATAGTGGCTGAAATCCCAGGCACTGGTACAAGCATTTCTAAGTGGTTTCTCATAAAGTCATGCACCATAAACATAACCATGTTTTAGCCAACAATGGACTGCATACATAACAGCGATCCCATAAGATTCTAAGAAAGCTGAAAAATTCCTATTGCTAAGTGATGGCACAGTTTCCTAACATCATAGCACAATGCATTACTCATGTGTTTGTGGTGATGCTGGTGTAAATAAACTTATCATGCTGTCAGTTGTAAAAAGGTATGGCACATACAATTATGTACAGGGCACAATGCTTGATAAGGATAATAAATGACTATGTTACTCATTTATGTATTTATGATACTTTTTATCTTCATTTTAGAGTGTACTCTTTCTACGTTAAAAAAAAAAAAAAGAAAGAAAGTTAACTTAGGCAGGTCCTTCAGGAGGCATCCAGAAGAAGGCATTGTTATTATAGGAGACAGCAGTTCCATGCACATCCCCTGAAGACCTTCCAGTGGGACAAGATGTGGAGGTGGAAAGCAGTGATATTGATGATCCTGATCCTGTGTGAACCTAGGCGGATGTCTATGTTTTAGTTTTTATCAGAAAGTATAAAGAGCAAAACAAATTATTTAAATTTCAAAATAGAAAAAAATCTTACAGAATAAGGATATATTGTTGTACAGCTGTACAACGTGTTTGTGTTTTAAGGTGTTCTTTCAAAAGACTCAAAAAGTTAAAAAAAAGTTTAAAGTTTATAAAGCAAAAAAGTTACAGCAAACTAAGGTGAATTTATTATTGAAGAAGTTTTAAATAAATCCAGCATAGCCTAAATATCCAGTGGTTATAAAGTCTACAGTAATGTACAGTAACATCCTAGGCCTTCACATTCACTCACCACTCACTCACTCGCTCAGAACAACTTCCAGTCCTGCAAGCTCCATTCATGGTACGTGCCCTACACAGGTCTACCATTTTTTTTATCTTTGATACTGTAGATTTTATACTGTGTTTTTACTGTGCCTTTTCTATTTTTTGATAGAAATACTTACTATTGTGCTGCAATTGCCTAGAGTATTCAGTACAGTAGCATGCTATGTAGGTCTGCAGCCTAGGAGCAAGAGGCTATCCCACACAGCCTAGGCATGTAGCAGGCTACAGCAGCTAGGTTTGTGTAACTGCACTCTGCAGTGTTCACACAACTATGACATCATCTAACAATGCAGTTCTCTCAGAATCCATCCCCATTGTTAACAGACACAAGACTGTACTTATCCTTAGGAAGCAGGTACTACTGTCCCTAACTTAGATGTGAGAAACTGAGGATCAACGGTGTGAAAGTAGCTTAAGCCATCTACCTAACTTACAGGTGACACAACTTGTGTCAAATTCAGGCCTGACTCCAAAGTCATATCATTGTTTTCTACCATATAGTGTCTTTTTGTTAATAACGTTCTGCTTCCTCCTTCTCATTTGCCTTTTGTTTTCCCTCTTTAACTCCTTTCTCATTACAGTAATTACTGGATTGCTTACCATCCACCTAAAGTTCAATCTGAGGCTTTAATTTCCTATTACAATTGAAGACACTGGGGTTAAGGTGTCAGATGTGTGGCTGCTTTGTTCTCATACATTCTTCTACTGTGCTGGGATTACTTAACAGCTGTTAGAGTATAATCGATACTTCAGCTTTCCATAGGAAGGTCTGACATAAAAGCACCCATGTATCAGTCAAATCAATCTAAGCTCTAGCATTCACAGCCCTCTTCCCTTACCAGGTACAGTTTTCTGGTCACAGCTGGAACTCTGCTTATTTTTGTGTAGTGGGGCAAATAGCTACAAACAAAATAGCCTAAATCGTCCTTGCAGTAAGACCAAAAGGTGTCTTAACTGTTCCTATTACATTTAGATAGACAAGACACAGCCTGTCAATCTGTCCTGGATAGAATAAAATGGAAAACAAGTGATCTAAATTCATTTTTATTTCCAAAATCTCAGGATACAGACATAGGACTATCTTATTCCAAGACGTACTATATCCCCACAAACACCTTTTTCCAGTCTTTTTAAAAAACAACAAAAAAAATCGATTCTCTCCTCTCTAAATCTACCAATTTCTAAAATAAACTGTCCATCTTGCTCTTTCATTCCACACTAACAGCTTCACCTTACATCTGACTTCTTTTCATGCAACATCATTGTAATTTCTCCAGTGTTTTCTCTGACGATTCGATTTATTCACTCTGTGCCCCTCAGACCTCCCATTTGTAATTTTGTAGCCCTATCGAAGTCAGTTTCACTGCTCATTCCAGATAGGCGCTGAGCCAATATATTGCCAATAACACTCACTCTTGTGCTAAGTTAAAATACACAGTGCAACTTGCCAAGTTTCCTTATTTGGCAAGAAGGCCCCTTAGTTCCCAAGATCTTTGACCATCCATTTTTAGATCCAAGTCCGCGTGTTTAATATTTGGATATTTTTCTCTCTCTCCCTTTCTTTAGTGTGTCCTTATTTATTCCCTAAAAGAATAAGAAAAACAGATCAATTATCTATTTGCTTTTTTAGACAAGAAAAAAAGTCCTGGCAATTGCATCATGGTCATTTACTCTGCAATTACCATCACTACAATATTTTATTTAAACAATATTTTGTAGTTAAAAAAACTCCCCAAATAATCTCAAAAAGTTTATAGAAGGAATTACATTGTGAAAGATTAAAATAAACAATGCAGTGGTCCAAAAGACCATTTTTATCTTAATTCTCTCTTCCCAGACTAAATTCCTATTCATTTACAATCTCCTAAATCTCTCACTATGGTAGCAGGAATTTAAAACAAAGGCTCTACAAATGGCCAAAACCATAATTAAAAATGCAGCCGTCACATTTTCTTTTTAAATTGAAAAACAAGTGAAATTTCACTGTGGAGACAGGCCTGCTACAAAGAGGGCATTGACCAGCCCTGAATCACTTGCTTACTTTTGTCTTTAAACGTCTTTGGAGGTTTGGATCCAGTAAATCCTAGCTGTTGATTTCAACGAAGGTCAGGGAAGCAAGAAGGCTTTCCTAAAATAGCTTCAGGATTAAAGTCGGAATACAGTTTTCAACAATCTCAATTAAAATATCCTCAAATTCACTCTGGAAGACGATTCTCACACACCATTATTAATGAGAGCTGCTTACTGTACTAGGAATTGTGTTGCTTTCATTATTACAGAAACTAACAAAAATAAAGTTCCCCATAAACAATGCTGATGCGCGATCTCAAAGCGCATCAGAAACATTTTCGGCGATCTAACAGAGATACCCAATTTTTTTTTAGGCAATCGAAGTCATCCAGTCAGTCCTGAATTAAAGTTTTCTGAGAGCTGTCATGAGCATGCGAGGCCAGGCGAGGCGGCGGCCTGGGTAAGCACTTCTGGGCCTGGTGCAGGTCTCGGAGACCACGAAAAGCCGGCTCCCTGAGGGTCACTGAAGGGGACACCCCCGGCTCCGGTCGGAGGAAAGGGGGAAGCCGGAGAGGGCAGGCGCTCCACGCTGCCCAAGCCCGGGGCAGGAAGGGTGGAGAGTGGTGGCTCTGGATACATTTACGCCTGTTTGTAAAACCGATCTTCAGTGTTCATTGTTCCTGGCCTAATTATGTGAGGAAAACAGAATGAAGGAAAATGGATGGGACGCAACGCCGCTCACGGCCGAGTTCTTAGGAAAGCAGAAGTTGGTCGTCCCTCCTCGCACGCACGGGGTGTGCTGGGAAGTGGCCGGCACCCTGCCCTGATTTTGGGGCCTCGCGGTTCGCCCCTCGACAGCGCTCCAGTCACCCGGTGCTTGGCCGGCTCTGCTGCTCGCGGGACCCCTGCCCGTGCCGCGAAAGCCCGAGCCGCCCCGGCCTGCGCCCCGCGCCTCCGGGCGCCAACTTCTCCGTGGGACTGGCCCGAACTCTCCAGAACCGCACTTGGCGGCGCCGCGGCCGAGGTCCCGCGAGGACTCCCCGGGCGCCGCGAAGGCTCGCTCCTGCCGCCGCCGAGGCTGGGCGGGCCCTGGGTCAGGGAGGGGAGCCCCGAGCAGCCTCTCGAGGCCGTCTGGGCTCCCGGGCCCCGGCGGCGCCTCGGCCCCGAGACGCGGGGACGACTCGCGACTGCGACAGGCCTCGCCCCCTCCCTCCCCGCCCTCCGCGGCCTCCGGCCTGGCCCCTACCTGGCTCCCGGGCCGGGCGCGAGCAGCAGCCGGGGGCGCCGAGGCCTCGCGCGCGACGAGGGCGGCGGGGGTCGGGACGACAGCGGCCCTCGCGGCTCCCACGCTTCCTCCGGAGTCAGGAGTTGAACATTCCGCCTCTCCGCGCGGCGCCAATGAGGAAGACAGTCACGGCAACAGCACCACCTACCTCCAGGCGCGGAACGGCCGGGCCGCCCTCCCCTCACACGCGCGGGCGAGCGGGGCGTGGGGAAGGCTCTCGGGCCTCCCTGGCCTGCGCCCGGGGGGCACCATCCGCCCCGCGCCCCAGGACCCGCCGAGGCCCCCCAGACACACCTGCCCCACTGTGCGGGGAAGGCCGTGGGGGTGTTCCCCCTCCCCCAGCACCTTAACTCATCTTTTTGACAAGTTAACACACCTGCTACTCCTTCAACTCACTCCTCAACAAACAGGCACTGGGGACAAAAAGAAATAGAGGCTGTTTTGTGCCCTGCAAGAGTTAATTCTTAAGTTGGGGAAAGGGACAAATGTAGAGATTTCTGGGGACATAGGTCTGAAGGCTGCTTCCCTAGAAAGATCAGTAGGTACCTCTGGCATTTTGAGGAGGGGCCGTGTTCTGCTGCTCTCAATTTTAACAGAGCAGAATTCAGATGAGGAGCCAGAGTCCATTACAGGCCTAAGCCCAAGGTGGAAATGGGCGTTGGGAAGAAAAGAAATTTCTGACTGGGGAGGATGGTTCTGTGAAGGAAAAGTGAGAGGAGCTTGCAAGGACAGGGGCCACGTTATCCACGATTTTGAATTTGAATTTTATTACCCATGGACCCTGGGGAGCTGTGGAAAATTAGAATCAAAGGAGTGAAATAGGTGTTTGTATTTCTGTTTAAACAGCCATTTTGAGAGAGTAGTCCACAGTGGTTGTAGGTTGGGTTGCTAGGATGGAAGCAGGGTGAGTGGTAGATATTGTCACCACCCAGTTATGGGATCATGAGGACCCAAGTTAGGCGTAGGAAATGGAATTAAAAAGAAGAAATGGGCTGGGTGTGGTGTCTGTAATCCCAGCACTTTGGGAGGCCAAGGGGAGAGGATTGCTTGAGACCTGGCTAGGTAACATGGTGAGACCTCATCTCTAAAAAAATCAAGAAATTAGCCCAGTGTGGTGGCACACACCTATAGTCCCAGCTACTAGAGAGGCTGAGGTGGGAGAATTGCCGGGGAAGTCGAAGCTGCAGTAGACCACAATCATGCCACTGCACTCCAGCCTGGATGAGAGAGACCCTGTCTCCAAAAAAAAAAAAAAAAAAAAAAGAAGAAGAAATGGAATTGAGAGAAATATTAAATATTTCTCGAAGATCCCACAGAAATTGGTAAACCACTAGATTTAGAAGAGAAGAAGGAGAGATGATGCCCAGATTTCAGACCTGGATGACTGGAAGAATGATGGTGTCATTGACAGAAATAGGAATACGTGGAAGGGAAGCTGGCTTCATGTTGAGTTTGAGGTCATAGGAGTGAAAACAGGTAGAGATGAAGCAACTGAAATATGAAACAAATTCAGAAAAGAGGTCAAGAGTGAAATAGAAAATTTGTAAGTCATTCAACAGGTTAAAGATATGAAAGTGGAGTGATGAGTGAATAAAGATTAAAAAACAATTTATTAGGCTGACATTCAGATTAATTTGTCCTTTGATGAGGACTGGAGATTTTAGCATTAATAAGTTTTATTTTGGTAACTGAGAAATTAGAATTGATGAAAATTGCCATGCAAAAAAATTTGTAATGGAGGTCTAATCAAATAATTCCAAATGATTCCATCTAATCCATTCAAGGAAAAACTAAGGCTCTTTAGCATAGACCCCAGGCATAGGATGACTCCAATCATTTCACCTTACCTTCAGAGGCACTTGGTTGTGATAGAAAGGACACTTGACTGAGGGTGGGAAAACCTGACCTCTGGTCTTAGAACCACCAGGTATCAGCGAGAGTGCTTTGCAAGATAGGCCACGGTTTCCTCCTCTGCAAAATAAGAGGAACTAACTAGAAGTTAGTTACAGATTCTAGCTTTAAAACCATGAATGTATTGCTTTAAATTGGGAGCACATGGCTTAAGAGCCTTAATATTTTTAGCCACGTTGCACTTGCTTCCCATCGTTTTCCTCACATAATTAGGCCAAGAGAATAACCAGCAGGAACAATGAACACTAAAGATTTGTTTCACAAACATGCCTAAATGATAATCTAGTAGACATTTTCCTGTCTTCCCAAATAAGTTGCAAGCCCTTTGAGGTCGTATCTTATATTCTGTTGTACCTGCATATATATTGTCTATAGCTGAAATAGACATATAATGATCGTATCATAAACTGCCTCAAGTTTGGTTTTTCTTTTGTCAAGCTGCCTGTTTCCTATTGATTATATTGATCTTTTTAGGCCCCAGACCTAATAAATATAGTCTAGTATGTATTCTCAATACTGACTGCTTTTTCAAACTTTCAAATATTTTTACTTGGTTAATTCTCACCTGGCAGAGTCTAGGTTTACCTGTGTAAAAAGCAATAACAAAAGAGACTTAGTGAAACCTCTCTTACCAAACCTGCCTATTCCTTTACTTCAAATGTTTCCACACTAAAAATAGATGTACTCTTAGCAGTGGGGTGGCTTGGAAGTCCTTAGCACCCTCTTATACACAAGAACATTCTCCAAAATAAACATGCAATCTAAGTTAAAAAATATAAATATAGCTTAAGGAAAAACTTTCCTAACCCCCTATTCAATGGAATTGTTTCCTCTAAGCCCCTCTTCAGATAGATAGCCTGAAACTGCCAACAGCTATCAGTGGATCGGAAAAGTGCAGATATAAATTCTATTAATGGAAGAAGGAATGGCAACTTAAAAGGAAGGAAGCAGTCTTTATCCTCCCCTCCTCTTATAGTGGTAAGAGTTATGGTGCAAGCTGGCACCCAGGGGCATTTTCTCTAGCTGTCTTAGTTTTCCATCTTAAATTGTGAATAGCCTATGCCTGGATCGTGGCTAAGAATTAGCCAACTTTTATGCAAACGCCAAGGCTTTACCTCCTGTACAACTGTGAATCCCTGGGAAATTAAGGTATATAATCAAACATCCTTTAAGTCATTTAATTGTTACCTTAAAATTATAAATAAAGCCTAGAACACTGTTTGAGTTTAGTTTTTACATCTAACTTGAGGATCAAAGAGAGTCACAAGAATATTCAGGATATGGAATTTAGGTGCCCTGGGGCATGAAAGGGGCAGTGTGGCAGGAAGAGATATTGAAGACTTTTCCAAAACGTATTCAACAAGCATTTACTGACTGCCAGGCACTGTGCTGAGCTTTATGATTATAGCAGTGAATAAGCATGGTCCCTTCTCTCACAGAGCTTTCAGAGTGCAATGGAAGAGCCAGCAAAGACACAAGCAATTACACCGTGGAGTGCTCATAAAGGGGCAAAGATTGGGGCTTGCAGAGGGTACCTAGCATAGTTTTGAGAGGCCAATGAAAGCTTCCAAGTCAAAGAATCTCTAAGTTAATACAAAAAGAAATGAAGAGGATTTGCTGGACAAAAAGGAGGGAAAGATATTCCAGGCAAAGGGAACAGGTGGCATGGCCTGAGAGCATTTAGCAAGTTCAAAGAATAAGTTCTTTATGTATCTCAGTAAAGACATCACCAGCAGGGAGTAATAGCCCTCATAGTAGTAGTAATAGTAATAGCAGAAGCAATAACAATAATAGATGGTTAATATTTACTGAATAGTCATACACCATGCACTGAATTAAGAGTTTTACACAGACTTTTCCCATTTAGTCTTCACAATAACCCTAGCAGGTAGTTTAAGTCATCATCCCATGCTATGGGGCTGGAAAACATCTTGGAAAGCTTGAGCAACTTGCCTTTCCTCAGGGAGCAAAAGGTGGACTTTAGGTTTGTTTTTTTAGATCAAGCAGTTCTCAAAGTTTTTGGTCTCGGGACTCCATTACACTCTAAAAAAGTCACTGAGGATGCCAAATAGCTTTTAAGTGAGTCATATTTATCAATATTTATTATAGTAGAAATTAAGGCCAGGCGTGGTGGCTCATTGTCTCTAATCCCAGCACTTTGGAAGGCCGAGGTGGGCAGATCACAAGGTCAGTTCAAGACCAGCCTGGCCAATATGGTGAAACCCTGTCTCTACTAAAAATACAAATATTAGCTGGGCATGGTGGTGCACGCATGTCTGTGCAAACCCACCTCAACTGACATAAACATTGCTTGTAAGCACTCAGTAAATATTTATTTAATGAAGAAAGGAATAAAAGAAAGTGAATTCCTAATTGATTTATGATTCAAGAAACTACATTTACCTATCTCAGGAAGTTTATTTGTAGAGAAGTATGGAAAGTAACACTACATGAACACTGATTCTCTGTTAAGCATTTGATCAGAAGTTATGCAAAATATGTTATTTAATTATTTAATTTATTTAATCTATAAAAGAAGAACTGAAGACTCAGTGATGCTAAGTAATTTGCTGAATATCATATAGCCAGTATATGGTAAAGTCAGGATAAAGATAAGCCTTGATCTATCTGAGTCTATAGCCCATATTGTTTTTATTGTACTGTGTGTCAAGGGAAATATACTTTTAGATGTTTTCGATAAAGAAATTTTAATAAATCAGGTGCTATAAGAAGCAACTGATGGCCTGGCAGAGTAGCACACACCTGTAATCCCAACACTTTGGGAGCCTGAGGTGGGCAGATCATGAGGTCAAGAGTTCGAAACCAGCCTGGCCAACATGATGAAACACCATCTCTACTAAGAATACAAAAATTAGCTGGTGTGGTGGCACGCGCCTGTAATCCCAGCTACTCAGGAGGCTGAGGCAAGGGAATCACTGGAACCCGGGAAGTGGAGGTTGTCGTGAGCCGAGATCGTGCCACTGCACTGCAGCCTAGACAATAGAGCAAGACTTCGTCTTGGGGGAAAAAAAGAAACAGAAGCAGCACCTGGTCAGTCTCTATAATTACTATAATTACTCTATAATTCTTTCTCAAACAAAGGGGGCAGCCATTGCTACAAATTGGAAAAAAGTGGCATATTTTATAATATATATCATAAGACCTATGTACAAATCAGAGGAAATTTCATGTATTCCATTTCTTAGTACATGCTGTCAAGTAGTGTTTTGCTGAAAGATTTTAAAGTTTTTGGTCTAATTTATTAAAAAAAGTTTTTGGTCTAATTTATTTGCTAACTAAATAGCATAGCAGCAAAGGGATGATACCCATTTAGATAAGATGATACAAGAGTTTTAAGATTTTAAGTGTATGATTTCTCACTACTTTATTGTAATTAATGGTTCAAGAAAAGTCTCAGACCTCTATAAAGAATATCTTCATATATACAAATCCTCAAACATTACAGAAGTGTTCAAGAAGGAGAATACGCAGGTGGGAAGAGAGTGCATGAGGCCTCAGCTGCGCATGAGGCCAGCTTCAATTCTTCCACCACCATTCCCTTCCAGCATTTTCCCCTCCACCCTGGGACCTGCCTACATCAGTTCTCATGCTCATTGTAACACCTGGCAACCAATAATATTCTGCCTTCATCACAAGTGTCGGGGTGGCAGCCTGTATTCAAAAAACACTACTGAAATCTAAAGAAAAGCATATAAAATATAATTACATAAAAATAAAGTGATATAAACCTAGTCCAGTTTCTGAAATTGAGGCTTCCACTTTAAAAGATCCAATAAGCAGAGATGAACTTTCATCCCCAGGTGAGCTGGTAAACATTACAGATACATTGTTACTTTCTTACAGTTTTCAGAGCTTCCCTTAGACACATCTTGCTGTTTTCCTGGATAAACCAAATTCTTAGACCCAAACTTCTAGACATTCTAAGAAACCCAGCAGTATAATCCCATATGTTATTCAGTTATATCACTAATTTCTTGAATGTAGGCATGTGCAGTAGGGCAGGAGAACTCTTCTATCTGTTGATTTCTGGAAAAGCAATAATAATATTTGATAAGGTAATTATTAGATCCATTTAATCATTGCTCATAAATAATCAAGTGACATAGCCATCTTTTATATAAAATTTTCAGGTATCTGTAGATTTCTCATGGTCTTTTTCATTATAAACCTGATTAGATGATATTAATACATAAATATCTGTCTCCCATAGTAATTCCTTTTTCTTTTATATGCAGTTTTAACTGATATGCCTGATCTCTGTGTTTTCTTCATTTCTCTTGCTACCCAAAGTCTACAACTAAGCAACATAGTTCTTCTGGACCGCCTGGAGGAAGAGTGGGAAGTAAGGGGATGACTACTTCCCAGGAACTGGGCTAGGACCTCCCAGATATGAATTTAACAACTTGTTATAATCAGAAAATCCTGGTCAAATTTCAAAGTCACTTCTCTGGCCACACTTTGTATTATTCTTTCTCATGTTGAAATTTTTCTAACTGATATTTTTATAAGTTCAATGTGTTTTCTTTCTATCTCTCGCTCTCTCTTTTTTTTTTTTTTCTTTTGTCACTGTTGGCTGTTCCTTAACTTTTCGAGGTCCATTTGTATTAAGCCCCTGTCTACACTGTTGTTTGTAACACCTTCCAATTTAGCAGCATCTGCAAATTTCATTAACGTGCTATTTACTCCTTCTTCCAGATCATTAATAAATGCTATTTCTTATGTATTAAATTTTGCGGTCGAATAGATTTAATTTGCTGTTATAATTTCAATGCATGTTTTCTAAAGACACAATGCAGTTAAGAATGGTCTTAACATAGGCTTAAATCCATACCCAGTTTATAGTTATTTTACTATTATGCAATCCATTTGTGTTCTCTAATCAGCACTGTTATGAGCTCCATTGAAGCCATAATCTATTGATTTTCTCTTCCCTCTCTTTCAATACAGTCATCATCTTGGCTTTAAATTCACAGCAATAGCAGAGTTAGAACTATTGTTGTAGTACCCTAATCCACAGCTATTTATAAAAGGAAATTAAGACTTTTTTCCTCAGTGGATATTCTTCCACTGATTAAGAAATGCTGTACATTAAAAAATTTATTTTATAACCATAACATTTTATTTTCCTATGGTAGTATCAATGTTTTAAAAAGAAATAGATTCTAGATCTTTTTTATAAACAAGTAAAGGTAATATATACAAATAGTATAAATATATGCTTTATATATTATATAAAATATATTTGATATTTTATATATTTATGTATATATAAGATATGCATGCACACACATCCTTATTTTATACACACACACACACACACACACATATATATATGTAATTATTTTCTGAGTCAGGAACTTGCTCTGTTGCCTAGGCTGGAGTGTAGTGGCACAAGCACAAATGCCACTCACTACAGCTTGACCTCCTGGGTTCAAGCGATCCTCCTGCTGCAGCCATCTGATAGCTAGGACCATAGGCATGCACCACCACACCTGGCTAATTCTTAAGTTATTTGCAGGGATGGGGTCTTGCCGTTGTTGCCCAGGCTGGTCTTGAACTCCTCGGTTCAAGCAATGCTTCTGCCTCAGCCTCCCAAAGTGTTGGGATTACAGGCATGAACCACTGCACCTAGCCTGGATATACATATTTAAATATATCTGCTCACTGACTCCCTGACTTCTACAGACTCTGGGGTGACATGGCTTTTGTGACAGAATTAAACATGTTTAGAGAATGAGGTTTATTAAGCTTTTGTTTTGCCTGGGTCAGCATCCTCTACCTTATCAAAACTTCTTACATTTTCAGTAGGATGTGCCTTCCCATATGCCACTTGTTGCAACTCTTATGTTCATATATTACAGTTCTAAATAATTATATGTGAGATTAGTCTTCACATTTCTATGTAATATTTCCAGGAAATCTTTTCTTTCAATCTTTCTTCCTTTTTATCTACAGTGTTCTCTGGATATGACCCCATGGTAATCTTTTCTTTTCCACCTTGAGAAATGTATTTAACCTCTCAAACTCAGCTTCCCCTTCTGTGAATCGCCCCCTCATCACTTTCCTATCCATCTCAAAGTGTTTTTGTCAAGTTCAAATGAGGTAATTTACGTAAAAATATTTCATAAAGGCATTATTTTTGTTGAAACTTAGTAGAGGTAAACATATATATTGTTTTCACTGAGAAATAAAAGCTGGATTTCCAGATGATTTTCCTTGTTGAACTTTTGGCAAATGTCCTTTTTTTTGGTAGATGTGAAAAGACATGCTCAAAGGAAAGCATATTTGGCTGTCAATGCAATTGAGTTCTGAATCAAGCAATTGAGTAGCAAAATGTTTGTAGTTTAGAATTTTCTAACTACACAGCATGCAATTTTACTTCCCAGATTGTTAAATAATTCCACAGTAGGCCTTTGAGTTAAGAAAAGATGAGACATAATAAAACTGAGTAAAATTTGTTTTCCTATGGAAAACTCTTTTTTACTTTTTTTGTTTGGTTTTTGGAGACAGGGTCTCAGTGTGCCATCCAGGCTGGAGTGCAGTGGCACCATCTCAGCTCACTGCAACCCCTGCCTCCTGGGTTCAAGCGATTCTAGTTCCTTAGCCTCCTGAGTAGCTGGGATTACAGGCGTGCATCACCATACCTGGCTGATTTTTGCATTTTTAGCAGAGACAGGGTTTTGCCATGTTGGCCATGCAGGTCTCAAACTCCTGGCCTCAAGTGATCCACTTGCCTCAGCCTTCCAAAGTGCTGGGATTACAGGCCACTGTGCCCAGTCTCTTTTTCACTTTATAAAATTCTTTTTGAAGTCTTAAAGAGTGGAGCTTCTGTTGAATTGGGTTAATTGGGTTATTCATTAGTTTAATTTTCCATCCAGGGTAATTCATCTTATATAAATTTTGGAGGTTCCATGAGAGTTGGTTCTTGAGACAGACACTTTACAATGCTCACAAGTGCATCCTCCTGATACGTAACACTCTTTTCATTACCAATCATGTTTTATGATAAATCTCCCCACTTTCAACTTTTTCTTTAGAAATGGCCTTAGTCTATGATAAAGTCGTTGCTGTTGTTGTTTTCCTGGTGGAGAGAGAAAAGTGAACTCAGGGAGGCACATGGTAGGAAGCAGTAGGTAGATAGAGAGTATTTGGTTATGGCAGCCCAATCTGATTAATACAGGAGTACTTTAATGGAAAGAATGTTCTATCAGAAAGAAATAGAGAGCGGGGCTAATTATCTAGTATGTCCATGTAACTGTAAACCCTTCACACATGCACACATGCATACAAACGCATTTTTGCCTCAACTATTTTAATCAAAATTATTCTTACTACCAGATGTCAGGGAAAAAATAAAAGTGTTGAAATAACTGGATAATTGCCTAAGTTTTTCACTTTGTTAACACAGAGCAAACCTTTCCAGCC
The DNA here is from genome assembly GCA_963573385.1 of Cacajao melanocephalus. Lineage (NCBI taxonomy): Eukaryota > Metazoa > Chordata > Mammalia > Primates > Pitheciidae > Cacajao > Cacajao melanocephalus. Next base: position 94,282 of record CAUYLG010026913.1, read on the forward strand.
CACTGTGGTAAACATTTCGAAATAATTATAAGTCAGATTTACAAAATTCTACTGAATTATTTCAGTTGAGTAATCAAAATTCAGCCTCGCTTAGCCAGCCTCCATCTGTCTTGACAACCAGTTTATCTGGATTATTTTACCATGCAAATTAGTTACATAAACCCCTCCAAGAAGTTTCAGTGTGTTAGATCACACAGCTTAATAGCCATGAGCAACATCTCCAGTTTCTGGAGGAAGTTGCCTTAGACATGTCTTTAGATGATTCAGATCCTGATGGATCTGGACACTACAAGTTTCAGGGTCAACATCTTGTTACAGAACAAAGTACATAGGTATTCTTAAAGTCCTAGGCCCTTCAGTTCCTCACTTGCCATATCTGTAAATGTGTATTATGTGGAGACCAAATTCAAGCTGTCACCCTTCCCCAGGCTCATAGACAAATCAGGATGGACCTTCAGTATTCTTAGTACAAGAGAACTTGATAACTTGATAAATCCCTTAAGATAAATGCTAATGAGGACTTTGAAGTGTCTAAAACTCAAAGATTAGGGCTCTGCAGACAGTGTTGCATAGGCATTAAGAACATGGGTCTATCTAATGCAATAGGAGTCAGATAGACCTGGATAGAGGCCTGGGTCTGCTACTTGTGAGCTCTGTAACTTGGGGTATTTTACTTAGCCTCTCTGAGCCTCAGTTTCTTCATCTGTAAATTGATATAGTAGTCAGATTTTCATTTGGATTAAATAAGTCTACATATGTACAGCACTTAAAAATAGGACCTTGCCTAGAGTTGGGTGTTCGGTAATGCTAGCTATTATTATTGTTATTATTAGTCAATTTTACATGCTCAATATTTGCTGTTATTATTATTGTTGTTGGTGCTATTTAATTACCTCAATTATTTCTGTTTTTTTCTGGAGTTAGTTTTTCTCTTCCTTTATTATTTTCTTTTTATGGGACTAGCTTACTCAGACATCTCTGATGATTGATTGTTGGTTATTGTTTATATGTAAGAATGAAGAATCATGTTGATTATTTTGGTTAGCTGGCATGGATTATCTCCACTATTGTGAGGTAGATATTTCAGATATACGGCACTTTCCTGAATAGAAAAAATCAATGAGAATCTTCAGTACATGATGGGACAAGTAGACCAGCAGGCTTACTGCAGGTCGATATAGTCATAGTTGGCTCAGCTTGTGTGGTTGAGTCAGGGCCAGCATGCCTTGGACTTTTCTGTCTTATTTCATGAAGTTATAATCCATATGGTGAATGAAAAAATGTGGGAAATTATATTGGAGGCGATTTTTTAAAGGGGCAGGAAGAGTATCTTGCTAAATATTTAAATGAAAATGTTGCCGATGCTTGAGAGGCCTGTAAAGAAATGATCAGTTATCAAGAAGGTGAAAATCAGGCCTGGGGTGGTGGCTCACATCTGTAATCCCAGAATTTTGGGAAGGCAAGATGGGTGGATCGCTTGAGGTCAGGAGTCCAAAACCAGCTTGGGCAACATGGTGAAACCGCATCTCTACTAAAAAATATATAAAAATTAGCCAGGCCTGGTGGTGCATGCCTGTAATCCCAGCTACTCAGGAGGCTGAGGCAGGAGAATCACTTGAACCCAGAGGTTTACAGTGAGCAGCAATAGCACCGCTGCACTCCAGCCTGGGCGACAGAGCGAGACGAGGAATTAGAAGTTCTTTAACATTATGAAGCCCATTGAAAATATCATGGCAGCCTCTAAGGATTTTTTTTTTAAGTAGCTGGGAAAAAAAATCCCCTAAACGTATTACGACTTAGGGGATTTTAAGAGAAAGGAAAAGTAATGTTAACCTGTATTCTGTGAATTTGTTTCCAAGTGGAATGACAATGACTTGATTAGGCTCTTATTTCCATGAACGTATTCTCTGCTGAAAGTGTGCTTGGATGCAGCAGAGCTAGAGAAGGCTTTGAATTTTCACTCTTTCTTTTTCTCTCCTATCAGGCTCTGAAATGAATTAGGTTGGTTCAAAAGTAATTGCAGCTTTTGCCATTACTTTTAATATATCAGTTATGGGAAGACTTTAACTGATATATGGCATATATATGCCATTACTTTTAATGGCAAAAACTGCAATTACTTTTGCACCAACCGAAACAGGAACCATATTTACTGCTCCTGATGTGAATTATGACATTCATCCTGAGGTGGTAGAAGGAGCTTTCACCAGTTTGGTTTTATTTTTGTATATTTTTATTTTGTTTGTTTTTTTGAGGCAGGGTCTCACTCTGTCACCCAGGCTGGAGTGCAGTGGCAAGATCATAGCTCACTGTAACTTCAAACTCCTGGGCTCAAGCAATCCTCCCCCTTCAACCTCCCAAGTAGCTAGGACTATAGGTGCTTGCCACTAGGCCCAGCTAATCTTTCAAATTTTGGTAGAGATAGCATCTCCCTATGTTGCCCAGGCTGGTCTCAACCTCCTGACCTTAAGCAATCCTTCTTCCTTGGCCTCCCAAAGTACTGGGATTATAGGCACAAGCCACTGTACCAGGCCTAGTTTTGGTTTTAGATAAGACTATATTACCTATTTTATATCACAACATTTTTGCTATTCCTATTTTTTTTCTTTGGTAGTATCATTTTAAGGACAAGGGAACGTGGTAATAGGAGAGTCTTCTGTTTGCTCAGTACAAACAATATCTTCATCCTCAGCCCAAGTAGAGATTTTCAAATTTGGAATCGGAAGCTATGAGATTAAAGGGGTCTGCATAAAAAAGAAAACATGACTTAGGGTCCCCAAGAATGATCTACAAACTAAAGAGGGTGGAAAGAATTGGGAATAGAAAGAGGAGACCTTGTGACTGCAGCAGAGGAGAAAGAGTTCCAGACGAGATATATCCAATGAGGACTTGTTAAAATGAAATACTCTTGGGTTCTGTAATGAAACCCCCTTGTCCATGTTTTCTACAAAATATTCAGTAAATACACAGAGTTCAAGAATGCTTTGATTTCAGTGGAGTCAATTTCTTTTTTCTTTTTTTTTTGAGACAGAATCTTGCTCTGTCTCCAGGTGCCAGGCTGGAGTGCAGTGGCGCAATCTTAGTTCACTGCAACCTCCGCCTCCCATGTTCAAGCATTTCTCCTGCCTCAGCCTCCCGAGTAGCTGGGACTACAGGTGTGCGCCACCATGCCCAGCTAATTTTTGTATTTTGGTAGAGACGGGGTTTCACCATGTTGGCCAGGATGGTCTCGATCTCTTGACCTCGTGATTCTCCCGCCTCGGCCTCCCAAAGTGCTGGGATTACAGGCGTGAGCCACCGCGCCCAGCCAGTGGAGTCAATTTCTAATGAAATAAAGAATAGAGAATACGAAAACACATATGGGCCAATCATACGTATTTTAAGAGATATTTCAAATACAACTGAAGCTCCTTCTTGTATATGAGTGAATCCCTTCTGTTAATATAAAGAAACGTCATTTCCTGAGTAAAGTCTTCTCATAACTGATATATGGCATTTATATGATTTATGGGATATTTATGAAAGGATTCATATACATACATATACACTTCTATTTTAAAGATAAAACTTTAGGGAAAAGTACTCTAAATCACTTTCCTAAAACCTCACTTACTGTATTTTGTGAAAATTATTCTCATACTTTGGTTCTTGAACTCCTTTCTGTTACTTTTATTTTGTGACAGCAAAAGCCTGAATAATCAGTCCTCTTGGGGATGAGAAGAGAGGCAGACAGTGCAGCATCATAGCTGACAACATATGCCTTGGAATCAGATATACTTGGTTTGAGATCCCAACTTCTTTCATAATCTAAGCATGAGACCTCGGGCAAGATATTTCCTTTCTCTCAGTGTTTCCTCATCAGTAAATAGTGAAACTATTTGTTTCTTAGGTATTTAGAATAAAATCCTGTGCATATGTGACTGGCACATAGAGGGTGTTCAATAAATGCCAGAAGAACTGGCAGACAAAAAGCATTGATTACTGAACCAGTAAATAGCCCAGAAAATTCTCTTCCAAAGTCAACATTCAGAAAACTTTGTACTTAAAACTCTGCGTTCCTTAGTGATCTTGCTTTTCTTCTAATTTAAAAAAACAAGTACGGGACTTCCTCTTTTTTTTCCCCTAGCAACCATCTCATCATGCTCAAAAGATTTCCATGCCCTGTGCTACAGACTTTCTTCAGCTGCTGCAAAGATGTTTTTTTTCTGATGCATAAATGAACTCTGCACACTAAGCCTATAATACAACTATCACAGTTATTCCCATAATCCCCTCCACCTGCAACTGTTTCAATGTTGACTTAATGTTATTCATTTGCTTGTGTTGTTATTGAAAACGAATTCTTAATTAAAATGGCCCAGCATCACCTGGCTCATATAGAGTGCCACAAGCAATAATCCCTAATTTAATGTACACTTTGGCTCATACCTACAATTTAATTTCTGAAACCAGAAATATAAATGGGTTTTTATAATAGCTTCTGAGTATTAGGTGGGAGAAGATGAGGACTGCTAATGAAGAGCTACTTTCTTAGGAGGCATCTCATAACAATGCATAATTGTTTCTAGGTGAAATAGACTAGGCATGTAAATGAACACACAGGTTAGGCTAAAATCTAATTTCTGGCATGATCTATGTCTGTATGACTTGTGTTATATTTTGGCTTAGTTTCTGGTCTACTCTTTCGTATATGAACATTTTATCTGTTGTTAAAAAGTATGAGTCTTTTATTCTATTTTCACTTCTCCTCTCTTTTATTCAGTAATTTGAAATGTTTTCTATTCTGCCGCAAATAACTTTTCAATTGTGCCTATATAAAAATGTGGTATCTTGGTACAATTATTGCAGAAAAAACTTTGCAAAATTGGTTTAACCCAAGTTTGGAATACAAAGGACAGGCGTCTGATGGAACTCTTAAACTGCCCCTCTAGCCCAAGTCAATTTCAGTGACTTAAAGCTACCATATGGCTGGGCGACACGGCATGTCTGTAATCCCAGCACTTTGGGAGGTGGAGGTGGGCGGATCACAAGGTTGGGAGATCAAGGCCATCCTGGCCAATATGGTGAAACCACATCTCTACTAAAAATATACAAAAATTAGCTGGGTTTGGTGGCATGTGCCTGAAATCTCGGCTACTTGGAGGCTGAGGCAGGAGAATCGCTTGAACCCAGGAGGCAGAGATTGCAGTGAGCCGAGATCGTGCCACTGCACTTCAGCCTGGGCAACAGAGCAAGACTCAGTCTCAAAAAAAAAAAAAAAAATCCATCGTATAACTTTCTCTCCTTTTCCATCCGTTTACAATTCATTTGGCTGAAGACTCTCAGGCATCCTTGAATGTTCTAAAGTACCCCTTTCTGTAGCCTCTCATTATAGCACAGAGACAGGAAAGGCACTAATCTTTCTTGAGCACCAAGCACTCAGTATGCCAGACACTTTCTACACCTGCACTCATTTAGGATTCCCCCAGCCTTTTTGAGGCAGGCATTGTCATTCCCCTTGGCAGATGTAGAAAATGAAGCTCAAAGAGGTAAAATACCAAAGTTCACAGCTGAGGGCTATCGCATTACGACCGTGTAAGCTGCAGCACTCACCACGCAAAGCCTGGTTGAGGAGGTTGAAGCCTGCCTCTCTGTGAGGTAGTGCCCATGGAGAGAAGGGTTGACTCTTGCCTAATACACACAAGGTTGCTGTGTATACTGGAGGTGGCCCTGATAGAGTCAAACCAGGTCTGCCTGATCTTCAAGCTGGTTATCTTTCTGCTAATCCTGCTGCTTCCCCAAGAGCTACTAGAGTCACCCTGGAGAAGTACTTTAAACAGCTGGCTGGACCACGCCTGAAAAACTCTCCCCAAACAAGAGCAGTGGACCTTCCAGCCACTCATACTATGTGCTACCCTCACTCTAGTAGATGGTTTGTGAAAATAGCAACAAATTTCCCCTCCTTATATCCACAGCTTTGATGATAGGACTTTGTAACGCCAGACATCAAGAGACAGAATTCTTTCTCCACTCTTTGACTTTTGTCTATCCTCTTGACCATTTTGGTCAGCAAAGCGCTGCAGAAGTGAGAGTGTCCTCTTGGGGCCTCCAGAGTTCTTGCTTATCCTCTTGCTTCCTGGAAACCCTTCCCAGCCAACAAGTGATGAAACCCAGGATAGCTGGTTGGAGAGTCAGAGGCTGTATAGAACAGAGACAAACTATTCCTTCTGAGACCATCCCAGACCAGCTAACCGCAGATGCGTGCCTGAGTCCTGCCCTGATCTGCTCAGTCTGGCTCAGATGGCAGAACTGTCCCATTAACCCATCAACTCGTGGTTCATGGTTGTTGATTTAAAGGTTGTTTTAAGTCACTACATTTTGGAATGGTTTATTATACAGTGTGATGGTTAATTTTGTCAGGTTGGAGGGTGCTTTTAGATGAGATTAACATTTAAATTGGTGAGCTGTGGGTAATGCAGACTGCTCTCCATGATGTAGATGGGCCTCATCTAATCCATTAAGGGCACTAAATAGAACAAAATGACTGGCCTCCACCAGCAGGAGGAAATGCTCCAGCAGACTGCCTTTGGACTTGATCTGCACCACCAGCCTTCCTGGGTCTCCGCTTGCCGGCCTTCAGACTGGAACGGCACCATCGGCTTTCCTGGGTCTCCAGACTGCCAGTCCACACTGCATTTTGGACTTGCCAGTCTACATAATCATGTAAGCCAATCCCTTATAATAAATTTCCCTTAAAGCTCATTCTGTTCGTTCTATTTCTCTGGATAACCCTGACTAATACCCACAGCAGTTGATAAGCTTGCTGATATCGCTGAACCTCTTTCTTTAGTTACCACAGCTTGGCTAGTGCAGAGCATGTCCCCCAAGAGCTTCTGTGTCTCCTTACCTTGAGCCCTTCTCCTTGCTGGGGAGACGGAATCATCAGTCTGTCCCTCTGTCCTAAAATATCAGGACTTCTGCCTGAAGTCATCGATTCTCCTCCATTCCTACCAGATCCTTGATGTTATCACCTGGAGACTGTTGCCACCTTTCTCTGGCTAAGGAAATAATGAGACCTGATGCAGCTTTTCTAGTCCTCTTTTTGTCTCAGGTGCTGCAAAAACCTGTTCTGAAGAGATTTATACCAACTTTTGCTCTAATTTTTCTCCTGTACTGGTCCTCCTATTGTAGAATTCCACTGTTCCTGAGTTTGCTCTGGCTGGGAAGAGTCAGAACCCTCCCAGAGGAAGATGAGGGAAGGAGACTGGGTTGGAATCAGGCAGCTCTCACACGTCCTGGCTCTAGGCTATCTTTCTTCCTCAAATCTGGAGGGAGATGTCAGAGCCCATGAGCCCATCATGCCTTGTGCTTACTTCCCTGTAGAGCAGGGCTTTGGCCCCAATCTTTCCAAGTTTGAATTGTCCCAGGAACAAAGCTCCTGGCTTTCTGTCTCAGCATCCTTGACCTTCCCTAGCTGCCTGACAAGCACATGCAAGGGAGCTCGAGCAAGGCGGCCACATTTCCCATTCCCATGCCCTTATTCTCTGGGGGTTAGAAACATTCCCTTCACTCCTCCCATCCTGCAGTGTCAGACCACAGGCAGCAGTAGTGTGGTGTATCAACCCACAGGGCAGCAAGGATGAACAGAGCTTCTGGGACTGTGATTGTCTTGTGGGCTGTCCTGCCTTGACAGGACACTGGCAAATGAAGCCTCCCTGCTCCCTGCTTGGATACCCACATACTGAGTCCTGGGTCTCTTAGCCACTCCTTCTCTCAGCAGCTGTGCCATACATTGGCAGCTTCAGTCTCCAGGGAGATGATGCAGGTAATTATGAACTATGTCCAATGTGGCCATCAGATGGTACAGCCACTGTGGAAGACAGCATGGCAGTTCTCCCCAAAATTAAACAGAATTGCTGTATGATTCAGCAATCCTACTTCTTTTTTTAAAAAAAAATATATTTTCAGCAATCCTACTTCTTAGTATATATCCCAAAGAACTGAAAAGTTGGGACTTGAACAGATATGTGTTTACCATGTTCATAAAGCAGCATTATTCACAATAGCCAAAAGGCACAAACAAACCAAACATCTAGCAATGAATGAATGGATAAACAAAATGTAGAATAGACATAAAATGGAATTCTATTCAACCTTAAAAAGGAAGGAAATTATGATACATGCTACAATTTGGATGGATCTTGAAAACATTATGCTAAGTGAAACAACCCAGACACAAAAGGATAACTATTGTATAATTTCACCTATACAAAGTCCTGAAAACAGGCAAATTCGTAGAGATAAAAGAATAGTGGTTATCAAGGGCTGGAGGGAAGGAAAAATGGGGAGTTCTGTTTGGTGGGCACAGAATGTGTTTGGAATGTTGAAAGGTTTTGGAGATGGCTAGTGGCAATGGCTACACAAGGTGAATGTACTAAATGCCACCGAATTATTTGCTCAAAAAGGATTTACGTGGTAAATTTCATGTTATGTATCTTTTACCAAAATAAAAAATTTAAAAGTGGCCTGGAGTGGACTTAGGAGAAGGGATGGTGTTTGTCTGTATGGGTGTCTAGGTCTACCACTGCTTCTTAATGTTTACATTCTCCACAGCTCCCTCTGCTCTACCTTTAAGCTTGCATAATTGAAGGAATTAGGGATGGTGCTTACCATGTGTCCCGGGCAGTGTGGCACAGAGAAAGCAGTGGCCCTGCCGTTCAAGGGCTCACCATTGGAAATGCACCCCGTTGCCTCAAGCTCTTCAATGACTTCCACTGCTCTTAAGTTCAAAAGATGAAGCTCCTCAAAGGTCTGCATAAGCCTTGCACGCTCTGAGCCCTTCTTAGTTCTCCAGCACATCTGGAAATGCTGCCTCCTTCGATATCCATTGGCCACAGTGAGCTTGCTGTCCCTCGCTGTCAATGTTGCTTCCTGCTTAGAACACATTTTCCTCCTCTCTCTGCTTAGCCAGCATTCACACCCTTCAGAGCTCAGCTCAACTGTCCTTGCCTCCGATGAGGTTAAATCCCCTTATTATGTGCTCTTGCAACACCATATCCTTCTTTGGAAGCATTTTGATATTTATTTGTTCTCATCATTATTTGATTAACCTCTGTCTCCGCCACTGAATGAAAAGCCCCTGGAGAACAGGGACCTTCTCTAGTTGTCCTCACCATTGAATTCTGTGTCCACAGAGGGACTGGCACTCAGTAAGCACTTCAATCATTATTTGCTATGAATGAAAATGAATGAATGAACAGAAAAGTGACTAACAATACCTAAATTAAAGGCTTTCTTCCAGTTTAGAAGGAAGGAATAAGGTAACGGTTCATCTAATACTACAGTTTCAACGTAGGACAGATTAAGATTACTCCAAAGCAAGGGATGTAATGCATTCTAGATTGACAGTAAAAGGAAAGCTATTCAGGGTAAGGGTTCATTTTACCACACTGCCTATTCCAGGCTGATTTTTTAAAATTATTATTCGAAGAACAATTTGAAACTAGAATGACACACTGGTAGTCATTGATCTGCATTATATCTTCAGAGGAAATGCCACTGAATTCAGGAGAAGTATATTTAACCTGCATGGTATTCAAAAACTGCTGGAAAAGCTTAGCTCCTGTACCCTATGCCAGTGGCCTTGCTAAGCAGGTATGCTAGATGCTCAAATGTATAATTTTCTGCAGGCGCTTTTGGTAAAAACATTCTTCTTTTTCATGTCTTCCAGCAAACCTCATTATCCTTCTTGTGACCCTGTAGGCATCTCATCTGCTTTTGGCTTGTTTACAAGTTTGAAAATATGAACTGCATCTCCTGCCTCAGGAAGGATTGCTTGGCTACTACTCTACATTTTTAGAGTGTGAATTCTATTATTTTACCACTGATACCTTGAATAATGGAGTTTAATGCATTTTCACAGAAGCTAGAAATAATTAACAATTTCTTATTTTCATGAAGTACAGTAAGTTATTCTCACTTGGAAGAACAAGAGGAACATACATAGGGGAATATAAATTTTGAATAATGTTGAAACTATATTAAAGTAAGATCATAAGTTGGCAGTCACCATGGAATCGGGGAAAAGTGCTGCTGTATATAGGACGCTAGCTTTCAGTAAGGTAGGAATATAGACGAGCAAAACAAGACCAAGGATGCCCCAGGAATGGGCTCCCAGCTTCATTTATCATCTTTGTAAATTATCTAGAAACGAAACTATAAAGGATATATAAAGGAAGACATATAAAGGTGAAACCTTTGCAGCTGACATTGAGGTCTATCAGATAGTGAAATACTTAACAATAATGATTTCAAGAAAATGTACTCTGTGACCTTCTTTTATTGTCTAGTAAACACCATGCATTGCGCTTGCCTCCAGTGGTAGGTGTCATACCACATAAAACACCACTTCTCGTTCTGGGGACCTTGAAATTTTATATAAATGAACACAGAGAGGCATTTGCCTGCTTTGACATTTCTTAAAGTGGACTTTAATAGTGGGATGTTAAAAGAGATTACAATAGTTCTTCGCAGAGCCTTAAATGTGTTAGTGAATACTGGGAATCATTTCTATGAAAGGAGTGGATTATACAGTGGTCCCCACGTTTATTTGAAGACAGCATCTTGGTTTTATTTTTGGCTTTGCATTTGTGTGTTTGTTTTTGGAGGGACAGCATGTGAACTTGTGAGACTAGTATAGCCTGGAACATGCTCTGGGAAATGCTGACTTATTAAAAAAATAGAGAGATGTCTGGAATTTCAAGAATTTTGGATATCTCTTCATCAAATATTTACTGAGTACTTAAATCGCTGAGAAATGGCATGAGGCCCCATGACAGGGAGCTCTAAAACCCCACCGTTTCAGAGCAGCAATGCTCCTAACTGCTGAGAAGTGAAAACAACAGACAAATGTCTGTCAACTGATAAATGGATAAGAAAAATGTGGTATATTCATAGAATGGAATATTACATGGCCATACAAATAAATGAAGTACTGGTACAAGCTATAATATGGTCAACCTTGAAAACATTATGCAAAGTAAAAGAAACCAGACACAAAAGGCCTCATGCTGGATGATTCCACTCATATGAAAAATCCTGAGTAAAGCTATAGACAAAGAAAGCAGATTCGTGGTTGCCAGAGGTGGAAGGGGGAGGAGAATGAGGAGTGACTGCTAATGAGTTCAGAGTTTCTTTTAGGGATGAGGAAAATGTTCTGAAGTTAGATACCGATGATGGTTATACAACTTTGTAAATATACTAAAAATCACTGGATTGTGTACTTTAAAAGAATGCATTTTATAGTATGTGAATTTTGTGTCATTAAAAAAATCCAATACCCCACCATACCAAATGGTTATCCTTCTCCTATGTTAAGAATTGAGAAGAACATAATCATTTCTTGTCAACAATTATATTTAGTGAAGATACTAGATGTTATTTACAGAAGATATACATACATACAATTCCTATACATTAAATGTAGTCTAATTGTGAAAACAGGAAAAAATGTACTTCAAAATTACATACTAAATAAAATAAATAAAAAGTAATTATTTGGCACAATATCTATTATGTAGCAAATAAATAACTCTATACCATTGATTGAATGAACTATTTACAATCTATTTGAAAGTGCAAAACAATTGCTGAAAATTAAGATATTTGTAATGACATTTAAGTCCAGAAAATATTTTTTCATCAGGTACAATAAATCTGTAGCCAATAGTTAAGGTTTTTAATGCCCAGGAAAATATTTCAATTGTGAAAAATGTTTTGTGCATATTGTGCTCTTCTGAAATGTTATTTTTTACTTTAACGCTGGCAAATTTAAGAACCTTGGCATTTCTTAGTGGAATTCTTATGTATATAATCCAGATTTGTAAATTTTTAAAAAGTTACATTGTAAACATAAATATTATTCTGTATATCATTCAGACCTTACAGACCAGTCCTCCCTAAATTACAAACAGCCATAATGTTTTAGAATAATGTGGTCAGGTTCTATTCCTTCAGAGGTAAGACTATGAAGATGGAAGAATACAACCTATAATTTGGATGTCTATAGATTCCTCAGTACCTTCTCCAATCACATGCTCCAAATAAAGATGCTGAGTTAAAATTTTATCCAAATCTATCCCATTTGTAGCACATCTCATCCCATACACACTCTTAGGAAAAATGTCAGGGGCTTGCTAGTTCTCTTGACAAGGGTATTTCTACCAAACTCTTCACGTGGGCCTTATTCGATACTTCAGCAGAGAAGATGGCACAAGTGGAAATGAAAGAGGGTAACCACAAACTGGGGATTCCTAAGCTAGAGTGTGTAAGCTTTATGCAAGTCAAATAATTCCTTCTCTTGCCAGGTAGCTGGGAGGCTGAATGCAGCCCTGAGGGGTCTCAGGATGTGTTTTTGCTTGTTTTGTAGAATTCTCTAGTGGCAATACAGTCAGTAGTAGCATAAATGGCATTTTTGAAAGATTGTGGACTGGAGACAAACTGTTGCTCTGGGCATCTGAAATGTCTATGGTCGCCGAGGCTCTAATCTGTTTGACATCTGGGATAAAGTTCTCTGGTTGTCAATCACATTTAATTGGCGCACATAACTCCGGACATCCTGATGATTCTTATTAGCTTGAGCTGCATCAGGATCTGTTGAAAGAGGAAAGGGCAGAATTGGCATTGCATAGTATATGCATATAAGACACAGCCTTATTTCTCCAATTATTTATTACATTATCGTAGGTTCCTGGGTTCCCTCAAGACCTTTCAACACACCACAGTCATTGAAACGTTTCCACTTGGTTGTTCCATCTCCTCCTTCCTACCCTCTAATTTTATTTTCTTCCCTGGAATCACCTCTTTTGATCATTTTCCTTTGCATTGCATGTTGTAAAAAAAAAAATGGCACCAAATTAAAAGGGAAGCATCTGTCTGATAGCCCCTGGTTACAGATTAAAATTATTTCCCTTTCCAGAGTGTCTCACACTCTGTGTCTCTGCTTCCTTTCATCCAGATGAAGACTAATGTCAAAAGACACAGTTTTCGTTAGCCCTTCACAAAAGCACTTAACATCTGGGCCAAACTGAAGCAAGCCAGTGAGACCAGAGTCCTGACTCCTCTCTTTACTTGCACACAGTATACAGCATTACTACAGATCATATGTTCTTAGAGACTGTCCATATTCAGGGAAAAAACCCAACTCACAGGCTGAAGTTAGGACTTTTGCTAGATCTTTGATTCTTTGATGCTATTTGCTTGCAAACTCAGCTACCATTCTATTCTGATGCACACCCTAAGCATGTGAGCAACTGAGGTTAAGCGGTTTCATGAAGATCAGGGCTGAAGGATGAGCTAATGCACTCAGCCCTCGCAGGGAACATACATGAATGAGGAAAGGCAGACTGGAAGCTGGTGAACTGGAAACACAGGTCCCTCCGGAAGCAATGACCTGGCTGCTGCATGTTGCTGCCACGGGGGAATCTGTACCTAGAGTTGCCAGATCTTGCTTTTTTTTTTTTTTTTTTGAGATGGAGTCTTGCTCTGTCGCCAGGCTGGAGTGCAGTGGCATGATGTCATCTCACTGCAACCTCTGCCTCCTGGGCTCAAGCAATTCTCCTGCCTCAGCCTCCTGAGTAGCTGGGACTATAGGCGTGCACCACCATGCCCAGCTAATTTTTTTTTTTAAGGAAATGAGAAATCTGGATTTCTTCTTTGTGAATTTTCCCAATTTTAAAAGGGTGACATTATTTCAAAATAAAAGGGAAAAAATGCTCTCTTTAGACCCAACACCTCTGTGGGCCACCTCCATTTCATGCATCACTGGGTAGGGCCTCTGGTCTAAGGGGATACCTGGAATGGCAGAGCCAGACCCTGGCCCGACCGGGGTTCTTCCCCCACAGGACACTGCTTTCTGCAGTCTGGTTGCTCCTGCTAGATCCAAAGACAATTAGAATGCCATCTGCACTAGGGGTGAAGGGGAGTGTTGCAGGTCTGAATGCAGAAAAGCAGAGAGAAGGCACAAATGGCCCCCTGTGAGAAGAAACTCATCAGTGTAATTATCACATATAAATAATAGCACAGTGAACTGCAGAACACATTGTGTTTTATCTCCTCCACTTCTCACTGGCAGTGTACTCTACATGTACAATATACTGTAATTACATTGTACACATTCCCAGTGTTTGTGAATCTATTCCTATAGCTTTATCTATAGATTGTTGACTTCAGAGCTGAGCAGCTGTTGTTTACCAGCAGTTACTGATAACTCAACAAATGCAGTGGAGTTTTTCTTTTTAAATAAATTTTCCCCTTGGCTTTTCTAGGAGAAGACATAGGAGAATGCAGGATTTACTTCCAAAGAGGCTCATAGAACAAAGTACATTATTTTGTGGTTCTTGAACCTCACTGAAAACCTTCTTAAGGCTATAAACCCCCTCAGGCACACAAGATTTGGCATATAATTTCAGGCTCCTCCTTTGTCCCCACTGCTGAAAGTCCACGGATTTGGGATTGTAAACTCCTGGTGTAACTGGTGCCACTTATCTATTCTTGCTTTCACTTGTTCAACTGCTTTATAATCAATCACATCTTTAAACACAAAGTAAATTAATAGATGAAAACATATGAGACACTTTAATTCTGGCAGAATCTGTATAGGAATAGTTGATGATATGCAAGACTATTCTTATTTTGGAAGTCAGAGAAGGCACAATCATTTGAATCAGTTGCTCCCCAAATCAAGATTATTTTTCCAATTCATTAAAAAAAATGAACATTTAAGTTCTGGTGTCCCATGTTAGCAAACCTGGCTGTGTGCCAGTCCTGTACTAGGAAGAGCAAACAGCTCTAACTAATAAAACAAGAACATCTTAGTCTTTTACCATGGGGTTTATTGGAGGAGATGATACTGGTAGCCTCAGATTCCTGTCTATGTCATATTATCATGTTGAGTTAATGAGTCAAGTTTTTCAAGTGACTCATACAATGAGCTTAGCAAAAACCTTTAGTGTTCACCTCCTCATTTCCAGACCAGATTGAGGGAGCCAAAGCTCCACCCCCACCACCAAAGTCCCAGCCCAGAAGAAACAGTAGCACTGGTCTAGTATGACCATCTGGTGCTATGATGCAACCTAACTCCCAACAGACTAAAATTGTTATCTATTATTGGTAATCTTTTTATAGTAAAGTATTATACCAGTTCTTGTGATACATGTTCAGATTTTAAAAGAGCACCTCAAATTCATATGGGAATACTAGAAATATAATCTGAAATCCTGTTATGGGACCTTTTACAAATGTGCTAGAAACATAAATGCATTCTTGCAACACCCTGAAAGACAATAAATATTATCTTTCCTAGTTTATAAACAACTGAGCTGAGTCATCAAAGGTTGATGTGAGTTTCTCAACATGAAGCAATGAGTCATAAGGAGAGTTGATTTGAGGCAGGATTTCTTGGCAGTCGTGCTTGAGTTGTCTCTAGCCACACTGGAGAGAGCAAATTAATTCTCTTTCAATTCATTCACAAAATAATATTCCTATGCTTATTTTCTAGTTTCACAACAATCTAAACATTTTCTAGTTTTACAACAGCCAAAAAAGTCTTTAAACTCAAGGCCCCATGAACTTGGAGTTCATGGTCCAAAGTGCTTCTGACACAGTCAAATAGTGCCCAGGCTCCTAGGGTGTCTCAATGGCCTCATTAAGAAGACCTTAATCACCAACATATACAGTGTAAGAGGTGGAGCATTTAACTTACTGAAGGGTTGGCTCCTGTAGAATCTCACTGTTCTGGCCGTATTTGCGATCATGCGCTAAAAGGAATATAGAGAAAAGAAAGAAATTCAAGTAAGCATAGAGTATAATCCAAAAAAGAAAACAAATCATTATTGATTTCTGCAACACTTGGTTCCATGAGAAATGACACGTTCTGTTGACTATCTGAAGGCAACTAGCTGATGTATAACTTGTTTAATTATTTCAAAGGGGTACCCACACACATACAAGACATTTTCAGGTAAGGAATATTAATGGCATAACTCTCATAATTGTTGGCACATTCCCCATGATGTAAAAAGCATCGATCATGTCTGAGCCCATACATTAATGCTCAGGAATAGTTTTCACCGTCCTTTCCTGAGGTAGCCATGAATTTGTGAGAGAATTTGTAACTATCCTAGATTTGGGGAAGGGTTAGCTTGCCAAGTTGCTGACAGTAAATAAGACTGACTAATGAGGTATGAGATTATATTGACTGAACAGCAAGTCAAAATATTCTACCTTTACATTTTTGCTACACCCTCCATATTACTGACCTCTCTAGTCTTCCAGCAAAAGTTTGTATTTTAATGTTAATCATTTGATTCCCTCCTTCCCTCCTTTCTTCTTCCTTTCTGATTATAACACTAAAACATACACATTTTAGAAATTCAGAACATGTTAAGAGCAAAGCAAAAATCACTTAGAATATTACTTCACAGAGTAATCTTGTTAATATTTTGTTATATAGCCTTCTTATAATTTAAGAAAATATAAAAACATGTTTTTCAAAAAATTTGAATTCATATAGTACATACATATTTTATTTTGATTTGCAAATTTTTACATTGCATTGTGACTATTTTCCATGCCATCTGCATTTTAAAACATTCAAAAAATAAGCATGTATTCAACCAAATGGACAGATTTTAATTCATTTGACCTTTTACAATTTTGTCCCTAAGTGATCATCTTAATCTCTTTGTAAAGTTTTGGTTGCAATAGACTTAAAAGGGAATCTTTTGTGCTGAGCTCAATTAAAAATGAAAGAAAAGAGAAAAGAAAATGAACAGAAACAGAGACTCCTATCCTCTGGGGAAAAACACTGATGAGACCTACACTCCATTTCTTAGCCAGAATGTCATTGTATTTGAACAGTAACTGGTACTCCTGGTCACTCTGTATGTTTCAGGACACCTTACTGCTTAGGCTCTAAAGGGGGTCCCATAGAGATAATGGATTAATTACAACATTAGCAGAAAATTGATAAGGCTCTACCGAGAGAAAGAGACTCACTGATCTCTGAGCAGCTATGTAATTCCAGTTATCTCTTTCTTCTCTCACGGACCCTTGGCTTGCCAAAGGGTAAAAAAATGACTTTGAGAAAGCTTACATATTGTAAAAAAGTCACAGAAGAGTCAAGGCCTTACGAATATATTATCTGTGAGCATCATAATACCTCACTGAATACTCCTGCTTTGAGAATTCTAGCAAGCCTGAAGTGACATGTGCCTGCATTGGATGATTTCTCACACACAAAGAGGCAATCGGAAAAGTTAGAACTTCACTTCATCAAAGATCCTAAAAACTGACACATCCATCTGTTGATCAGCATGAGAAATATATCACAAATATCTCTAAGAAAATGTAACGTACAATGTATAATTAGCCCCTGATGTATGGAGCCTTGAAATAAATAGTAACTATGATAACTTCCCTGCTAATTTACTTTTAAGTTGTTTTTTCACTTCTCTTAAAGGCTTTGCATCTGAAGGGCACAAGTATATTCCATGTAGAATTATTGTAATTCTTCAGATATTGAATGGAGTGTAATTACCGAAAACCCTGGGAAATGCTGCCAGTATGCCCCTCTGAAGAATAATAAAACAATTAGCAGGGGTCAGAAACCTCTTCCTATACCATTTTGTAGGGAGTAATTGTTCTGCTTTTTAGTTTTGAAAGGTAAAACATTTCATTCTGACTTTGGTTTTATACTACTTTTTACAGCTATACTCTGAGGCTTCATAATTTTTAGCTCATTATGTAGTTTAAAATGTGAGAACAATTGTTTAAATCAGTAATTTCCAGCCCTGAAGTTCATTTTACCTTTCTAAATCTTTGATTAATTTTAACAATGGTTTTAATTTTGACATATCCTTTTTCATCGTTCTCAAAGATAACTTCAGTTTAACTTCGAAATCCAAATCCGGCTTTACAACGAGGTCCATTCTTTTCTTTTGTGAGGTCCAGACAATAATGTTTAATGGTGTGAACTCACAGTCATGATGTGTGAGCCTAACTAGCATTGCTGGACAATGCATAGTTACAAATGCTTTCACAAGGCCAAAGAAGGGTTAACTTAATATTTTAACTTCACCTTTTTTGCACCCATTAACGCATGTAATATTAAACAGTTACTGACAACTAACTATACCCAACTACAAAGCACTCTCCTGGGTTGCTAAAAGAGACTTCAAGAGTCATCCCCTTGAACCATCTCCGGAGTGCACAATGCTTTCTACAGTCTGCCTATAAACAGTGGCTCTTCACTGCTTGAATGCATCCAGCAATGAGGAACTCATTATCTCCAAAAATAGCCTCTTTCATGTTCAGACAGCTCTGATTATTAGAAACTTATCATTTTGAGTTAAAGTCTTTCTCCCTTTACTTTTTGCTCATTGATCCATGGAGCTCATAATGCATTTGCATAAGACACTCCCACCAGCACCATGACAGTTTACAAATGGCATAGTAATGACCCAACAACAAACACGTTTAATTTCTTTTTAACAAGACAAGTCTTCAAATACTTGAATATAGCTATTATGGATATCTTTGCACCCCCAGATCTTTTCTTGTTCAACCTAAATATTCCCGACATCTTCAACAATTCTACATAAGACAGTTTTGGATCTCTTCCCAACAGCTTCTAGTATGGTGCCCTAGACTAAACAAATTGTAAAGTGCAGAGAAATTATGATCTTCTTTTGCTCCTTGATCTAGATGATGCTATACTGAGTCTACAGTTTAAAAAAAAAGTCATCCCACTGACATCTGTTGAAGTCATCATGAATTAAACCCCTCATCCTCCTTGGTTGAGTTGCTGTGCGGATTCAGCTTTCTCCTCTGTGCATGTACAGTTGATTTCCTGGACCAGAGTGGAGGATTTTAAAAACTAAAAACCATCTAGTTAGAGTCTATCTTTCCACAAACATCAGCCAATGTTATTTTTGACGGCAGACAGCTGGTTATTCATTGGTGCTCACAGTCTAGCCTGGCAGAAACTAAGGTTAGAGAGAGACAAGCTTCATTATCCAACTGCTGCAGCAGGGATGAAACCAAAAATTACACCCTATGCTTCACAGTCCTGCCAGAGCAGGTTGGCCTGCCTGGAGCCGGTCAGGCAACTTTCCATAGTGCCAGGCCTGGGGAATGCCTGATTACTCCAAAGCACAGATTCTCATCTTTTTTTCCATGGTAGCCAACCTGAGGTTTATGACACATTCCCATGAGCAAATAGCTCATTAAGACAGGGATTGGTAATTCAGGAGTAAATGTGGGGCAAACATGCTCTTTTAGAAGGTGTGTAGGTGGACAAATTGAACCCCCTGTCGCCACACTTAAACTGATGTTTCCTGGGACTAATCCTAAGTACAGGGCTTTGGAGCTGATGTGCAAAAATGAATATGTTCCTACAGTTCGTGGCCTTCAGGGTTTAGAGGTGGGTCCAACTGAAAGCTGATAAATTCCCCTCAGGAATGCACTTGAGGAAGGAAGGCAGAAGGAAAAAAGAGGTGGTGAGTGAAGAACTCCATGACTATCTCACGTGTCTGTTTTTCTTTAGAGCTGAAAGCAGAGTGGCACAGAAGCAGATGTCCTTCCTGGGGCCTGAGTTGCAGAGTGGAAGTAGAAGCTCAGCAGGACTTGTTTTCCCAGCCTTTGTCACCACCCTGCTGATGTAGCAAAGAAACCAGCCCAAGCCAGCTAGGACTAGGAATTATAATGCACTTGCATAAGACACTCCCCCTGGCACCATGACAGTTTACAAATGCCATGGCAATGACTGGGAGAAGTTACTTAGATGGTTCCAGGAACTCCCGGCCCCCATGTGAAAAGCCTGCCCCTTAGTTAGCATGTACTTAGAGTGGGTACAAATAGAGCCAGCCAGCACTCCGTGAGTGCTACTCTGTGCTACTCTGCCTATGAGGTAGTGTGGCTCTGTCTATGGAGGAGCTGCTTTACTGTATACTGTTCCTCTCATGAACTTGCTTTCTTTCATTGTAGCTTGCTCTTAAATTCCTTCCTTAAGAAAGCCAAGAACCCTCCCCAGCTGAGCCCCAATCTGGGAGTCTGCCTGCATCACAGCAACCAGTACAAAGACACCATCCAGAGGACGGGGTGATCACTGTCTGCACCTCAGCCTGGCACAAGCCAGAGGCTCTGAGGCCAGCATCCCAAACATAAGTTTCCCTCAAGCTTTGATGCAGGGAATTTCCCTTGAGTCCGGTGAGGCGTCAGAGGTACCTTGTTCTCAGACTAGGCCTCTGTGGCCTGGCTCCTGTCACCCTCCTGTGGTGTCCTCCCCTCAGGAGCAGGCTGGCCAAGTTCCACCTTCACTCCTACCCACATATGGCATAGCCTACTAGGACTTTGTGGCTGTCTCTACCTCTGCACTGACTCTTGTGCCGTTGTACAAGTTCCCCTTTTGCTCTCCCATTGCGGAAGAGGAGAAGACTTAATTCTTCCGGTCAGGCGGGCAGGCCCTCCAGGCCACGCCTCCTCACTGCGGCCACGCTAGGACCTTCGGCTCCCAGACAGCAGCCATAAGAGCCTCCCTCTTGGCCTATTCTGCCTCTGCTCAGATCCCTCACGAAGCGACTCCTCACTGTCAGGCCTCTTCTAAATGCCTTCCCTCAACAGTTTTAATCTTTCCTTCTGTTGCCCCTTAAGATCTTTACCATCCTTGCTCATTATGTTTGCCAGATTGCTTTTTCTTATATTTCTGCCTCTACTGATTTGATTCTGTCTCCAGCCCTATGCCTACCAAATATAGGATCTCTGTTAATTACTCCTTGTTTAGCATGGGTCAAACCACATTTATACCATTTATTTCACTCAGATCTCCACATATTTGGTACAAGAATTTTTTTTTTTCACAAGATCCGGAAATACACAGTGTCTCACCTAATAAGGACTGTGCCTGTGACAGCGACCAAATGGAAGTGCACAGTGAGGACCAGCAATAAAAGGGGACTGAAGGGGAAGCAGCCTGCACTGTCTGCTTCATTGAGGAGGAGCCCCGAGTCCTGTCTCCTTATAGACCTTTAATATCCAAGGGGTGTGTGACAAACAGACACACGTGTAACACATGCATGATGCTCATGGTATACGGTACATATGATGACCATGGGACAAGGCAGTTCAGGTGCCTGTCTAGGCACATGTAGAGTATCTGTACCTCTACTCAGGGAGGGACACTGGAGGACGGACACTGGAGGACAGACACAGCACCACAAGGAGGAGGGGGCCCAGAATAACGTCCAGTTAGGAACAGAAGACTAAGGGAAAGTCATCTTTTTTTTTTTTTTTTTGAGACCGAGCCTCATTCCATCTCCTAAGCTGAAGGGCAGTGGTGTGATCTTGGCTCATTGCAACCTCTGCCTCCCAGGTTCAAGCAATTCTCCTGCCTCAGCTTCCTGAGTAGTTGGACTATAGGCGCCTGCTACCATGCCTGGCTAATTTTTGTATTTTTAGTAGAGTTGGAGTTTCACCTTGTTGGTCAGGCTGGTCTTGAACTTCTGACTTCAGGTGATCCACCTGCCTCTGCCTCCCAAAGTGCTGGGATTACAGGCATGAGCTACCACACCTGGCCAAAAGTCATCTTTTACAATATCTCAGTTATGCAAAACGCTTTGGGACATTTTGGTTAATCAAATTTTCTGATAAAATAGAAAGCACTTTTGGATTCAATTTTATTACATAAAATCCTTTAAAAATGCTTTCATGTACTAAGCCCAACACTGAAACATTAACGTTTTATTCTTTTATTCAACAAGTACTTCTTGCATTCTTATGATGTGCCAGACATTTTTATGGGTGTTGGGGAAATAATGCACCAGATATTTTTATGGTGCTGTAGAAATATCAGTGGACCAAACAGATAGGTGGACCAGAGCACTTATTCTGGAAGGGAACTGAAGAGGCAAGAAGATCATCTCAGGCTGTGAAACCCCTATCAAGACAAGGTTATGTTGGAGAGTGCTGGGTGTGGAGGAACGGTGTTACAAGGAGGACAGACACAGCTAACACCGCGTGGAGGAGGGGAGATCAGGGAAGATGTGTGATCTTCTTCCCTTCCCACTAGGGTGGTCAGGGAAGACTACTTGGAGGAGGGGAGCTGTGATCTGAGGCCTGACTGATGAGAAGCTAGACAGCAGAAGACTGGGGGAAGACAAGTTCGGGCAAAGGTAACAGCTAGTGCAACAGCCATGAGGCTGAAAGAAGAAGGCAGGCCCGTCTCACCAACCTGGACTGGATACCGAAAAGACAAAGTGTGAGAGGAGGCTGGACAGGTGCTTAGGGCTAGTCTAGATCTTCTAATATGATGTCGCTGCATATAATGTGGTTTTATTTTCCACTGATAAAACTGCATGAAGTTTTCTTTCCTGCATTGTGCGTTAACAACTCTTTTATTACTAGTGTGACCTAGTTTTTATATCTTTTGTGGATTTTTAATATTTCATGCATTTATGTTTTATCTTCCCAACTGCATGTAATCTCCTAAAGGCCCAGGGCTACTTTC
The DNA here is from genome assembly GCA_963573385.1 of Cacajao melanocephalus. Taxonomy (NCBI): domain Eukaryota; kingdom Metazoa; phylum Chordata; class Mammalia; order Primates; family Pitheciidae; genus Cacajao; species Cacajao melanocephalus. The sequence continues at coordinate 116,822 of CAUYLG010026913.1, forward strand.
TAGATGTTTATATTTCTTAGTAAAATCTTTTGCCTGGACGCTCCACACATGTTGTGCTGCTTTGAAGAATACCCTTTCGAAATCTGCATTTAGCCTGGCCTGTGAAATCTATATAAAGATGTAAACTCTCAAAGTACTCCTGTAGACTTCTTTTCTTTTCCTTTTTTTTTTTTTGAGACGGAGTCTTGCTCGGTCACCAGGCTGGAGGGCAGTGGTACAATCTCGGCTCACTGCAACCTCTGCCTCCTGGGTTCAAGTGATTCTTCCGCCTCAGCCTCCCGAGTAGCTGGGACCAGAGGCGTGTGCCACCACGCCGCCCAGCTAATTTTTGTATTTTTAGTAGAGATGGGGTTTTACCACGTTGGCCAGGATGGTCTCGATCTCTTGACCTCATGATCTGCCCACCTCGGCCTCCCAAAGTGCTGGGATTACAGGCGTGAGCCACCATACCCGGCCTACTCCTGTAGATTTCTTTGTGTTGGAGAGGTCTGGGAATAGGGTAGATTCGAACACATAGATTTTTACTTAGAGATTCTTTTTTTCCATAGATTGAGGTAATAAATGAAGTGCTCTCTCCATGAATCTTGTAATAATAGTATTGATGATAGAAAACATATTGTTGCTAATTATGTAATGACATGCTTAGTGATACAAACATAAAAGGATTCAAAACATTTCTCTTCCTTAATGAATTAGCTTCCATGATGTTTACAGAAGTACAGAAGTTTGCCCCATGCTTCTCATTCCAAATAAAATGACTACCTTACAAATCATACTCGTAAATAAATATACCTAAATATGGGTATGTATGAAATAGAACCAATCTCCTAATACAGTGGCAACTGTGCCTATCAGCATGCTTTATGCAGCCTGGGATAGTGGCAGACGGCCAGCATATTATCCTCTAATCCATTGCTAGCCTGTCTTCTAAATGTTATGAATATTCATGTATGCCATAGAAAGCTAGGAAGGGCTTTATTCAAACATTTTTTTGAATATTCCTTTATGTATCCCCCAAATAAAAGAATGTCTGCTTTTTTTTTTGGCATAAGGATCAGAGTGTGAATTCTCTTTTGTTCGTACCCATAAATCCTGAAAACCAATAAGCAACACATTCTCTAATCCTTATTTCATACCTCAAGGGTGAAGAGGTACAAATAAAAACACTTAGAGCTGGCACAGTGGTTTGCTGTGACTGTACAATGCTACCACCAAGAAGAGGCATCAGTGTTCCTGGCTACCCTGGTGACTTCTGCCCGACAGGAGCTCCCTCTGGGGACCCAGCCCACCAGCCCCACAGAGGCTGCCAGCTCTGCTCAGCACCTGATCATGGATGACTGGGAAGTGGCACTGACATCAGCCTGAAAAGGAAGATGTAGCCTTTCCCAAGACCCACAGTAATAACAGTAGCCACTGATGGTAGTGGTGGTGATATGGCAGTAGGGGTAGGTTAGTTTTTGGGGGGAAAATTTTGGAAAGCCTGTAACATGCACCTGGTTTAAAAAATATAATGCAATCATTTTGAAATTTCATTTCATTTTCCAGCAATATCTAATTTATGAAAGGACAATTCTTTTTTTTTCTTTTTGAGATGGAGTCTTTGCTCTTGTCACCCAGGCTGGAGTGCAGTGGTGGGATCTCAGCTCACTGCAACCTCTGCCTCCCATGTTTAAGCAATTCTTCTGCCTCAGTCTCCCAAGTAGCTGGGATTACAGGTGGCCACCATCACACCTGGCTAATTTTTGTATTTTTAGTGGAGACAGGGTTTCACTATGTTGGCCAGGCTGGTCTTGCACTCCTCACCTCAGGTGATCCGCCCACCCCAGCCTCCCAAAGTACTGGGATTACAGGCATTAGCCACTGTGCCCGGTTGGAAGGACAATTCTAAAATTAAACTTTCTTATGATAGGATTTCTTAAACGAGGTAAAATGTATCATGCTGCTAGAGCAGAGAACTAAGAGTACTCTTTTGATAACCTTTCTTCCTTTCTCTTTCATATGAATAAAACCCCTTAACTTTCAGTGGGACACATGAATACTCAAATAACGGCTACATGTTTTAGCCTTCCTTTCATGGGACTAGGTTTTCTGGGCAATAAAATATGAGGCAAGTGGTGAGTGTAACTTCTTCCCCATCTTTAAAAGGGATGAAACATGCCTTCACCTTCTCCTTTCCCTTTACCTGTGGCTGGAATGGGGAAGTGGAGGTCGCCATCTTGAACCAAGTGGATGGAAAACTGGCAAGAGAGAAGAAGCCTGGAACCTTGATTGCAACGTGTAGCAGGGCTGCCATACCTGTTTGAACTTTTAAGTGAGATGGAAATAAGCTGATCTTGCTTATGTCATCATTAATTTAGGTTTCCGTTAACACAGCCGAACTGCTTGCTATCTCAGCTATTTATTGCTTTTCAGCAAAAGTGGACTCTGTGAAAGCAAGATGGGAAGGACCTCTTTCCTTAGTGCTAGGCATGGAGGAATCCACTGCTCTGGGTATGAAGTGCAGAAATGGGGAGAGAAATGGTGCTCTCCTAGTATCCACTGAATGTGACCTTGACTTTTCCTTGCAGGTTATGGGTGGGGTCTAAAAACCCAGATGAAACAACTTTTATCCACCCTGACACATGGCTGGCTTTGCATACCTTGCTGTTCTTATTTGATCAGTTTAGTTAACTTTAGCCATCAAAACTTCTTCTTAAACAATTTTTTAAATTTTACTTTAAGTTCCAGGACACATGTGCAGAATGTGCAGGTTTGTTACGTAGATATACATGTGCCACGGTGGTTTGCTGCACTCATCAACCTGGCATCTAGGTTTTAAGTCTTGTGTGCACTAGGTATTTGTCCTAATGCTATCCCTCTCCTTTCTCCCCACCCCAAAAGGCCCTGGTCTGTGATGTTCCCTTCCCTGTGTCCATGTGTTCTCATTGTTCAACTCCCACTTATGAGTGAGAACATGTGGTGTTTGGTTTTCTGTTCCTGTGTTAGTTTGCTGCGAATGATAGCCATCAAAACTCCTAAAGCTCTGTCAACTCTTTAGGAAACCCTGATTTCTACATCTCTGTGCATATGTATCTTTCATAGTTAGACGATTGGCTTAGCCATCCCTCGGTTTGCATTTCTGCATAAGTGATCCAGAAGTTTCTTTACCCATTTGCCAAATCTTCCACTTCTGGAAAACAGGTTTTCTTTTTGGGAAGTCAGAGGAATTGTTTAATTATCCGTACTAATAAGTAAGCAAGGAATGTTTTTTACTTTGATAAAAAAATTATTAAATCGACACAGGAATAAGATGTTCATACCCTGCCTTTGGTGTGAGGGGTGGGAAAGAAGACTGCTGAGGAAATATTTGCCATCTAGTACAAAGTGTCTTTGAGGAGTGTGTACTCATGTGTCATTTCCTAAGACGCTTAAGACATAGTGCTCAGCCATAGCTGCACTTGACCAGACTGGGCTTTGCAATAAGCACATTCCCCAAGCTGAATGCTGCTGATCCTTACAGGATGACTGCAGGGTGTTTCAGATTCTCCTGGGGTCACACGTGCCAGCTTGATTTCAAGAAACAGTTAGAATAACAGTTTTCTGATAAGAAGTCTGTAGCACTTTAGGGCTTATATAATCCAGAGATGGGATTGGGCATGATCCCCATTTTCTGTTGGGGAAAACGACTCACAGATAAGTTAAGAGACTTAACGTATAAAGTGATGACATCTTCCAGTCTCCAGGTCCTGGGCTTTTCCTACAGCGTCACATTCGCGCTGTAATTCATGACGAGGCAAATGCTCACCCACAGAGAGATAAAGTACTCTTAACACTCCATCTACCAGGTTGCAGCCAAAGGATTCCGAAGACAATGATCATTCCATTGGTATGCACTATGCAGCTAAAGAAAGGTTTTGGCATCATCTGCTTTATTGCTTCACAGAAGATAAGAAAATAAACTACTAAGTAACTTATGCCAGATAACCCTGCTTTTTTCTCCCCACCAGGAGTAAGGACTAGCAGGAGGGTGGCTGGAAAATACTGAATATGTGCCAGTTCTACAACGGTTGTTAATAAAATTTTCTAAGCCAGGCACAGTGGCTGATGCCTGTAATCTTAGCACTTAGGGAGGCTGAGGCAGGAAGAGCGCTTGAACCCAGAGTTTGAGGCTATAGTGAGCTATGATTGTAACACTGCATTTTAGCCAGGGCGACAGTGGGAGACCCTGTCTCTAACAATAAATAAATACATCAAAAGGTAAAAAAATAAGATTAAAAACATTTTTTTGATTACGAAGATTTTCACATTCCTTCTTTGAACTTAAGTGAACTTTATTGGGATAAGCAATACACATTTAGATTAATCCTCCATAATAAAGGGGTAGAGTTGCCTTTTACCTACAGATTCTAAAGTCAGGCTTGGCAGATAAACATTTCAAAGGCATCCAGGGGTGGTCAAGCGCCCCAGACCTTATAGCAAAACAACAACATGGAAGTCACTGAGGAACGTTTGTGCATTTTAGCAACAGGCAGCCAAGGAAGAAACACACGGTATAAAAGCCAGCTGCTGCTGTGAACCACAGCACAAATACTATTCAATTTCACAAAAGAGAACTGACGGAATAGAATAGGTAGCCAATTTGAACCAAATATTTCAAAACTCCTTTATGTGTAACTACCTTTTTAACATGGCAGCATATATGGAAATTGTTTCCTTTATTAGAACAAATGCAAATTTTATTTTAAAAACACATTGTAGTTAAGGTTATAATACCGCACATACCATTTTTTCAAAGTTTACTAGATTGTCAATGAACGTCTTGTTCCCCTCATGAGTAAATGTCATATCTGTAAAGAAATAAAAGCCACATTCTAATCACTAACGGAAATATGTCATACTAAGAAAGCACAATAGCACCATTAGATTATGCTGGCGGATTTGCATAACACTACAGTTGAAAAAAGCTGATAATAGTTCCTTTTATGCTAGATGTTTAACTTTCTAAATCACTTCACCTGAGATTAGTAAAATTTTTAAACTGATCTTCTGTTTCACTAACAAGGTTTCCAAATCGTGGGTCCCTGCTCCTCCAGTCATCTTTCTGACCCTCTCTGAAAAGTCAGGGCTGAGAGGAGATGAAAAAGAAGGTACAAGGATGGAACTGATCATTTTTCCCTAAGTTATCAATCTGATCAGGGTATTATTCATTTTCCTCCCCCAAATACTCATCACCTGCTTGGCCTGTGCGTCTTATTAGGATTACCTTTAATGAGCAAAGGCATGAAGGGGATGAGAGGTGGCTCCAGCTTAGCTACCGTCAGCCTGTAGGCCCTGTGGTTCCTTGAAGGGTCCTTAGGAGAGAAAAAGAGATGCTGGTAACGATTGGTGACACATAAACCACCCTCTGTTACCTCCTAACACACCCGCCTTGTCACCCCACAATCAGGTACAGTAGACCTTTGAACAATACAAGTTTGAACGGTGTGGGTCACTTATGCATGGATTTTCTTCTGCCACTGCCATCCCTGACACTGCAAGACCAAGAACCCCTTCTCCTCCTCCTCAGCCTATGCAGTAAGAAGAGGACAAGGATGAAGGCCTTTATGATGATGCACTTCCCCTTAATGAACAGTCAATACATTTTCTCTTCCTTATGATTGTCTTAACATTTTTTCTCTAGCTTATTTTAAGAATATAGTACACAGTACATATAACATACAAAGAATATGTTAATTGATTTTATGTTATCAGTAAGGCCTCCAGTCCACAGTAGGCTATCAGTGGTTAAATTAGGAGAAAGTCAAGTTATGCTTGGGCCAGACATGGTGGCTCATGCCTATAATCCCAGCACTTTTGGAGGCCAAGGCAGGAACATTTCTCGAGCCTAGGAGTTTGTGACCAGCTTGGACAAAATAGTGAGACCCCAAGTGAGACCCCTATTTAAAAAAAAATAAAAAACAAGAAATTATTTTGGAGGCTACTTGGAGGGCTGAGGTGTGGGGATTGCTTGAGCCCAACAGGTCGAGGCTGCAGTGAGCCATGATCACACCACTGCACTCCAGTCCTGGTGACAGAGTGAGACCAAGACTCAAAAAAAATAAATAAAAATAAAAAGTTATACTCAGTATTTCTACTGCATGGGGGTAGAGGAGGTGTCAGTGCCCCTAATCCCTGCATTGTTCAGGGCTCAACTCTATTTCCAAATCAAATATCACTACAAAAGAAAGGTAGACTTAAACAAATTGATGTGTATTTGTGTGTGTGTTGAGATGAGGTCTCACTCTGTCACCCAGGCTGGAGTGCAGTGGCCCAATCACCACTCACTGTAGCTTCCGCCTCCCGGGCTCAAGCGATCTTCCCATCTCAGCTTCCTGAGTGGCTGGGACCACAGGTGTGGGCCACCACATCTGGCTAATTTTTGTATTTTTTGTAGAGACGGGATTTTGTCACGTTGGCCAGGCTGGTCTCGAATTCTTGACCTCAATCGATCCATCTGTCTTGGCCTCCCAAAGTGCTGGGATTACAGGTGTTAACCACTGCACCTGGCCTGTTTGTTTGAAAATAACTTCACTTATGGCATAAAAGGTTTTGGGTTTTTTTCCCTTTCTTGTTTGAAAAGATTTGCCTACAGAGGCCAAGGGGAGAGATTTCCCTTGAAAGCAAAAATGAAACAATCCTCTACTGCAAGACTCCCCTTTTCCTGAAGCCCCACCTTCTTCCTGGGAGTCTGGCTCACCTGCTGTCTGCCCTGTACAGCCAATCCTCGTTCCGATTTGCCCTCTGAAACCAGCCCATCACTCCCGGCAAGCCCACCTCACTCCTTTTCTAACACCTCCCAGCCAATGGGGAAAAGTAATTTTGGCAAGCCAAGAAAAATGCAGCTTCCAACCCACAGCCAGCCAGAGCTGGATGGAGAGGACCCCATTACACTGCTTTTCTTAGTTATACAAATTGACCTTATGTGGGACGTAAGTCCTCTTTAAGTTAGTTCCTGAGGGTGCCATTCATTAGTCAGACATGCTTGTTTTAGCAGCACTAAAAGGGATCATAAACTTCTTAAAGTCATACAAGGACAGATAAAATTTCTGAAATGAGAACTTCAATTCAGCTAATCAGAAATTGGATTAATGTAGACAGTGAACAGAATAAAGAAGCCACTGTCACTTACCATTAAACTTTCAAACTCCGCATAGAACTTCTTGAACTTGCTTGGCAGTTTCTGGTAATGAAATGAAAATGCCACATGCATATGTCAGATTCAATATCTAGAAATGTATCATGGGTTACCATTTCTAGGGGAAATCTATTTCTATTGGCTCTTAATCAAACATCTCTGAGAAAGGCCAGACTGTAATCTGTCCTGTCATTTGAGGATAATCTTCCAGAACATAGAGAACTTGCCTTTTAAATGTCTTTAACCTAATTGAACCAAAAGTAACTATGAATGCTTTGGTCTTACTGCTTTTATAATGTTTTCTGAACTGGATGATTTATAAAGAGGACTGCATTCCTCAGACTATAAGAGGTCTGAATATATCCCCCCTACACACACACTTTTTAAAACTCTCTGATTCCCACAATCAGGAATTTAGAGAATATTAGCAATAAAAAAGCTTCTGAAACTATCTCTTTCAACACTCCTCCTCCCTTACAAGGTAAACTACATGAGAATAAGAATTTTTATTAGTTTTGTTTACTGATATTTTTCTTAGTGCCTAAAAAAGTACTGGGTACAGAGTACTCCCTAAATATTCACTTGAATAGATTAAGCCTGTGTTTTACGGATGGAAAAAATTAAGTCTCACAGTTTCAATGACTGGCCCAGAGTCACACAGCTGCTTCTCATTAGAGCCTGTAATTCCCACCCCCTGCCTTCTTTTCTGCTCTCATCTCTCACATGTGTCATGCTTTTCTATACCAGCATTTATTTCTCTCACATGCCTTCCTATAATACAAAATCGGGCACTTCTTTCAATTTCCTGATTTCTCATGTTTATATTTTGGCAAATGATTCAACAACACTTACTGCATCCACATGCCTACACCAATAGCTCAATACTGAATCCTTTCAGTTTATCGGTTCCGACTTTGCTTAGTTCCTGAGTTTTCAGTAAAGCTAAACCTTTCACTTTTCTCTTCCGAAAGGGCCAAGCCAAGATAGAGCTATGTGATACATTTCCTGTCCCAGGACTAGGAACGCATCAACCAACTCCTGGGCCTCACAGATTCCCGGGTCAGCTGGGAGTAGGCTTTGAACAGCGAAGCCTACCTTCAACAGCTGATTCACCAGTTGGGCCTCTGCAGTCCACAGAAAGGCTCCTCTTGCTTTTTTCCTATCTTCATCATCTTGTCATATTCCCATTTAAACATCCGTAAAACTCTGATTTTATTTCTAAAACCTAGTATCTTGTATATCCTCCAAACTCATTTTCCTGGCAGTTCAAGTTAGGGTTCAGGAAAACCTGATGTCCTTACTTAGAGGGGACTATTCAAAGGGCTGGAAGCTGGGATGGGCATCAAGGGATGCCAGGATCTCACCCCACACAGAGACTCCAGATCACCAAGTTATGCAAAAAAGTGGACTCAGCGAACACAGTCCACTTAAAACTTAAGAGTGGGTTATGTTTTCCTAGGCCTCTGTCATCTGTTCTTTCTGTACTTAGCTTTCTTCAGGTCAAACACAGTAGCGCACAGGGTAATCAAAATGTTTCTTTCATTCTCAATACTATTATTTACCCACCCCCTATGCTTCCAGAGCAGCGTTTTCAATAGAGCCATCGTGCCAATCCAGGAGGCATTTGGTAATGTGTGCAGACATTTTTTGTTGTCACCAGGGGGTGGGAGTGTGCTAAGAGGTGCTTCCAGCATCTGTTGGGGAGAGGCCAGGGATGCTGCTAAGTGTCCTTCAACACAGAAGACGACTCCATGACCGAGAACTGTCCTGCACCAGATGTCACCAGTGCCAAGGCTGAGAGACCGTGTGTGCGCCGGGTAATTCTCATTTGTTTCATCTCAGCTTGGTCTTTCCTCTCATTTCTGAACCCTTCCCTTTATCATGTGCTCTGGCTTTCTTTTCTATGTTGCTCCTTGACTGTTCCACATGTGTCCCCGAGTTCCGTGAGGCCAGGCACCATTTCTCACCCTGGTGTGGTCACTGTGGTACTCACTGGAGTTGGATGGGGAGGTTTTCTCAGCAAGTGCAGATACATAAACCAGAATCAAAGGTGCTCAGGAATGAAATCTTCCCTACGAATTATATAACTATACTTCACCTTAAAAAATAAAGGCTTATAAATGATGAAAGGATAATTTCCTCTTTTCAGGAACATTCAGTGCTGAAAACAGAAGCTCATAGACTTGCAGAACTCCTATCTGTAGTGAAATCCAAGGACCGGCCAGTTAGCTATCTCCTTTTGCTGCCTGCACCCTCCCCAGCAGCCTCCTATATATTTTTTTAGACTGGGAAAGGGGGTTCAGAGAGTGTTTCCTGCGTGCTCTGTTCTTATTGTCTGGCTGCTGATACGTAGTACCCACACCTGGCCTCCCTGGACCCTCTGAGGCTTTATGGCTTTTTATAATTTTCCCAACCAACTCATTTGGACTCCGGGGCAGGGTGATTAGAAGCTGGAAGCAGACTGGGGAAGGCAGACTCTCTGCAGGAGAGAACGCTAGGTCTCCAGCGATCCCAAGAGCCTTGGGCAATAAGATAAGGGAGCTGTGCTATGGCTTCATTGCTTAGCTCTCTTGGCAGCACTAGCTCCGTCCTTTTACTAGCTGGAAGACGATGCAGCTGCGTGGCACGCAGGCCTCACCGATTCCCTCATTCCTATATTCAGGGGATGAGCTGCTGTGTGCTGCATCTGCCTGGAATTTTAAGAGAAACCGAAGACAGAAGAACTTGTGAGGACCTGCCCTATAAACAATGAAAACATTTAGGAGGGACAGAAAAAGAAAATCGTTGCAAGAGGAACATGGGGAAGAAAATAATTTCAAGAAAAGCATTTGGAGATGCAAACAGCTGCCTTTAAGCACCATTGCAAGTTGGGTCTCTAACAGATATTCCTTGCCCTCTTTCTGTGTCCCACTTACACACACTTTTTTATTTTTAGCATGAGTCTATTTCTGTATGTATGTTCTATTAGAGATTAGTATTTCTTCAACTATATGCCACATGTAAGAGGTCAAGCACATTTTGAGTACCAAGCTAATAATAAATGAAGATGTTTTCTAGCTTGAATAACCAACGATCAACAAACCACTCATTATATTTGCTACAGAAACTCACAACACACCTGCCTCACTTTTGCCCCAAACTGAATATTAGCCAACTATTGTTCCTCTCGGTGGAGAGAAGCCTGCCAGGTGGTGAGGAGACACTTAGTACTCAAGCCTGCAAAGAGCTGGCTTCCTGGCTATTCCTCCCAGGAGCAATGTGAGTACCTGGATAAAAATGGATCTTCTGTCCTCTTTCAATTAAAGATAAGGTTTATGGCAAAAGCAACAAGCAGATATTTCGGAGGACAATAGAATCTATGAGCAAAATTTTTGAAGTCATTCCAAGCAATGTGGGTCCTTCATGTTATACTTAGGAACTGGATTTATTTTTATTTACATTGTGTCTATGAAGAGGCAGGCATCCCCTCATCTCCCCTACTCTCCATATACAAACGGACAATATCTTTTAAAATTCTCCCTCTAAGGCAACTGTGAAAAGGAGATAGGTCACCTCCCTCCAAGTGTCCCACCTTTTTCATTGTTATACTAGTGTGAGTGATATTTCTATTAAAAAGCTCACTGGTGAGCCTGTGTTTTTATTCCTAAGGCAAAAGTCACAGCTGGATCCCAGCTGAAGCTTACCTCCCACGTTAGTGCCAAGCGGCTCACAGCAACGTTACTTAGTCCCATGACGATGGCAAAAAAGGAATTCAGATTTTTATACTCCTTACAGCTGAAACACAAGATATGCGTGTTTGAGTAAAATGTTACTTCTGAGTGAGATAAAAAAAAATTAAGAGTTCTATTTTCTGATCGTCGTTAATATTTGTCAGGACTCCTTTATGAGAACAGGCAAGGATAGATTTAATGCACTGTGAAAGCTCCCCTTGGGTGACCACATTCTGCTGTTTGATTTCTTACTGTGGTTTTAGAAAGTTGAAGATTTTGACCACTGAGGTTTGGGATTTGAGAAGGAATTGAAAGACATCTACCCTAGGGGTTGTTATTATAATCCCAAACTTGCTAAAAGCCTTGTTGGACCTAGAGGGAAATATCTCATGAGGGAAGAACAAAAATGCAACGACCTTGGATATTTTCAGAGCTTTAGCCTGAAGGTGGATACTCTCCTCTGCCAGCCTGAGAGGGAACTAAGACAGTCTCACAGCTGCAGCCACCATCACTTCTACCTGCCATGCAAATGATTCTAATTTGTTGAAAAGCATCAGCTTATAAGGTGTGATCTCTGTAGGTTGGACACTTAATCTCAAGGAATTTTAAAGCTGAGAAGTAACGTAAACCACTGACCAAAAAATAACCTTCTCTGTGTTTCACTGACATCAACGAAGCCGATCATTTTGAATCTGTACTTATGCCATTATTAGCTTTTATGAATACATGTTTGGGAATGAAACGTGGAATTTCTTATTAGAATGGTGATATTGAACACAGCTAACTGGTTTAATTTCTTAGAAAAAGGAACTCCAACTTCTTCATACCAAGTCCCTGAAAAGGGAAAGAATTCATTTTGCAGTATACATAAATCCTTTACCCTGAATCAATATGGTTCTTTAAATGGACTATATCATAATTAAATCCTGTTTGGATTAACATTTTTGAAAAAGAGTAATTAAATTGTTGCATTTGTTACCCATTGCAAAGGTAGCAAAGAGTAATTCTTAAATTGTCTGCGTGGAGATGGAGAACATATTTCGGAGAAGCCAGTGTGTATGGTCCCACTGGTGAGAAAGCAAGTGAGGCCTTCGCTGTGCTGGGACAATGGGTCTGAGGTCAGGGGTTGAAGGTTATTTAGAAGACACCTGGGGCTAAGGGCAGATCTACTATCACATCTCTGTGTTTGCCTTTGTCTTGTTACGTGATCTTGAAAGAATAAATGAAATGCAGGACTACAGACCTGCCTTTCTAGTCACTGCCTTGTTACCAGCTAACTTTATCACCATATGTATGTCATGAAATTTCTCTATGCCTCAGTCTCCTCGAATGTAAACAGAGGAATAATAACATCTGCTTTCACCAACTTCACACAGTTCTGGGCAGGCGAAGAGCTTAAAACAAATATGTTGAAGTTCTCTAAAAATATCAAGTAAAACAGATGCTACTGTCACGAGGTTTCAACCTCATTCTTGTAGATCTCAGATTTAAAAAGTCTACAGTTTTCTTCAGCTGGGCTGTGTAAATAGCTTCTCTATAGGACAGCAAACTCAGCACAGGGCTTAATAATGGTGAAATAACATATACTAGTTTATACTGAAGGCCAAGTCCACCTACTCGTTCACGTAAACAGAAGGGAGAGGGATAAGTAAAGCAAAACACACACAAAAAAAGTCATGGGTGTTCTGAAAGGCTCTCCCGCGTTGCCTCTATAAAATAACAGGATCAGTCCCCAGAAGGTTTTTCCGGCTTCCTACGTTTGTGTGCAGATTGCTTCTCTCTTTTTGTTGCATTTGGCACTGCCAGGCTAAGGTGAAGAGAGAGAATGTGCTTCTTCTAACGGGAAAGCACATCTTGTCATAGTTTCCAAATCAGCTCATTCCAGATACGTGAAGGCATCTGTCTCTCGCAAAGAGGCTGTTCAGGCTACCAGGGAAAGTGGCTATACTCTGAACCAGAAACTCACAGGCATCATTTTACCAAACCTTTCTTAAAATAGCCAGCTTTTCCATATTAACAGATAGCAGATTTTGAATCCAGGGGATTTGGTATTCTATTGAACTCTCAAGTTTTTGGCAAATAATTTCAGGCATCTTGCAAAATTATATCCACAAAACATCAAGCAGCCTTTACTTCTTTGTTTAGCCCAGGAAACCAAACTCCATGTTTGATTTTGGCTCAAGAAAATTGTCCAGCTGGGGTCACTTGTGCTGTCAGCCTTCCTGTGTGCTAGAGCTCCCTGCATTTAGAAAGGAAAGAAGTCTCACAGCCATAGGCCACATTTAGCATTTTATTTTTAGCACTGTGGTGATACCAAAAACATGGAAGTAAACAGGAGGTTGTCAGGCATATCTAAATAGCAGGAGAAGATTACATTCATGTCAGGGAGAACTCTAGCCCCTGCAGTAAAAAAATGGTTTCCCATGAAGTTCTGTTTAATAGAATATTTACAAGATGCTTGCTTTTTCTGATGTTTATAGCGATGATTTTCACGTACCAGGTTAGCTTGCCTTGATGCGTTTTACCCATTTAATTCTGGCTGGGCTGGATGTGCCGCTCTACTTGCATGCTGCACTGCCCTCTACTGGTGAGAATGTGTCATGCTTGACATTGACTTCAAGAGCCTTTTAAACTGAACTTTGGAAGTAAAAGGGAACCTCGTTTATGGAAGGAATCTTTAAACCGAAGGAGGCGAAACCATCTGAGTAGAAAGCAAAGAGAGGCCACAACTGACTCCCGCATCAGTGCTGCCAGAAGTTAATTTATCTGTTGATGTCAAACGCTACAAAATCTAGAAGAGATCCATTGCAAGAGTTCAGCGATTCCTAAGGCCCTGTGTTTGGTCCTTGTGCACAAGCAGTACCCAGACCCTGCTTTTCTTTTTAAGGTGTAGTCTAAGAAAACAAAATGAAAACACAGCTCCACATTTTTTTTCTCTTTCCAAGCTAAATATACTTACTGGGCTGCTATCTTAATAAATTTTTTTAATAGCTGAACACGCTTGCTGAGCTGAGAACAAAGGCAGATCTCAGTGACGACCCAAAACTGAATTTCATTAAATCTCCTCAGGAACAAATCCAAGTTTGCTGTGGTCTTTTTAAAATTATGCCTTCCAAATGTGTGATAGATTAGCTCCAGCTAGAAAAGAAAGGAAAACAATTTCACTTATTTGTTTTTAAATCAAAACATCAGCTAGGTTTCTCTATTTGTCAAGACAGTGTTTTACTGGTCAGCAAATGTGAATTCAATCAGATCTGAAGGGCTTCCATGAGGCTTGTTAAATATATGAATATAAACTAGGTTTTACTGGCTTAATATACACAGGAAGACATGGCATACTGTAAAGATTTTCTTTAATACTCAAAGGCTTTATAGCAGGCTTTATTTATAAACTCAGGATGCAAAAAATTGTCATGTGGTTTCCATATTGTAGCACATATTAGCACTTACAAACTGAGCAATGCCAGCAGCCTTTATCCTTGCTATCTTAGCTGCCAACACATCTGATCAGGCATCTTACCTCATGCACGCAGTTGAAGAGTTCCCAATCATAAATTGTCATCTGGTATGCTAAATCTTTGGAGCTCATCAGTTCAAAAGTTCCCACTGTTCCAACAGTTGGGCCTTCCTGTTCTGGTAAGGGAGTCTATGAATAATAATGCAAAAATATATCAGAAACTCGGCACAGACAACTATTTAGCACTGAATGCTTTCAGCAGTTTCTGAGGGAAAGGGATTCTGGAGAGACGGCTGCTTTCAGGAATATCTGGAAACTGCGATTTGACTCAGAGGAGAGAGATGCCTCTGCCCACAACACTGCTGGCTTCCGTGTCGTCCGTATAGTCACCATCATCATTATCATCAATTTCACTGACTGAAAAATGTGAACCGTGGCAAGTAAGATTCAGTGAAGAGTGACCTGAGGAGGTTCTCTTCTCTTCCACTTGGGCCTGAGAGGTTCCTGGAAAGTCTTCTTTTCCCTGGTAAAAATGGAAGAAGTCCTGGGAGACCTTTTTTCTCCTATTTCCCATTGAAGCTGCTGTAAAGCAGGCACTGGCATGGCAGTTTGGGACTTTAATCCGCAGAGCTACTTCCTACTGCTGGTGGCTATGGTAACACTGCTGCCTCTCCATCTCTCGGGACATGCTGCCTGGGGTCACGAGGGAATGGAAAGCTCTGGGAACTGCGGTTACATATGATGTCCGATTCCTCTACTCTTGGGCTGATGTTGAGCTGAGGAGGATATTCGCACGGTCATGGTGTTTTGGGCCAGACATTAGAAGACCAAACTCTGCTACTTTCTGGAAGACCCTTCGCTAAAAATTTCCATCTGACTTGCTTACCTCAGTTTTATTTTATGAGAAATGATCTAAAGTGTTTTTACTTAGTAAGATGAATGATATGCATATATAGGAAGTGTATGTATAATGCAATCGATTTATATATAAATAGGCAACATATACATTACAAAGTTAAAAAAGTCACAAAAGTGGCTGGTGTGGTAGCTCATGCCTGTAATCCCAGTACTCTGGGAGGCCAAGGTGGGTGGATCACCTGAGGTCAGTAGTTCAGTAACAGGCTGGCCAACATGGCCAAACCCTGGCTCTACTAAAAATACAAAAATTAGCTGGGCATTGTGGCATGCACCTGTAGTGCCAGCTACTCAGGAGGCTGACGCAGAAGCTGAACCCAGGAGGCAGAGGTTGCAGTGAGCTGAGATAGCACCACTGCACTCCAGCCTGGGCAACAGAGTGAGACTCCATCTTCAAAAAAAATAAATAAATAAATAAAATAAAAAATAAAAACAAAAATCACACAAGTGAAAAGAGTATTTCCCTAATATGATGCTAACCGTATTTAGATACTATCCATGTCAGAAGTCTTAATATTATACAAGTTCCATCATCATTTTCATCAACATCACTGTATTCTACAAATGCCCAGTGCGTTCTGGGCACTAGAGAAATTGCATGTTCTGCAGGTAGACGGTCCTTGCATTTGGAAGTTTACAGTCTAAGAGGGGACCAAGCAAGTTTACAGTTGAAGGGCGTCAGCCCTATCTGCCCCATACATTACTCCACACAGACAGCATCCGCTGCTGGTCCTTATTTGCATGTATAAAGGGACAGAAGCTACAATACAGGCAGCAGCGAGGAACAGAGATAAACGGGAGGGGAACGTGAATGGATTTTTTGGAAGCAACTGGGTATTTGGAATGAATATGTGGTCTGAACAGGATCTTTAAGAAGCTGGGCTTTAAAAGATGAAGCAAATAAGCTTGGGCAGGTCAGAATAGCAAGGTTTTCCCTGAACATCCAAGATGGTCCCTTGGGGTGGAGGGATGGCGAGGAGGGCATGAAGGTGGGGAGGCCGTCATGAAATGTGCTTGGCAGGAGCAGAGAGCGCAGGCGTCCCCACGGACGGCATGAACAGTTTGTAGCACGTCTTTGTGTACCAGATTAGGAGTTTGTGTTTTGTAATAGACTAGATAATGGACGAGGTGAATGTCAGCTTTAGAGAGCAAGTGACTCTGAATGGAAAGCCTACTCGGATTGATTCCCTTGTCTCTTGAGTATCTGCTTCCAGCTCTGGTAAACTGGGGTCATGATACCTATCCCTCGGCTTGTTAAGAGAACTGGATAGGAATGATTTTAGTGAACCATGTAAATACAGTGCCTGGCACAGAGGAGGTCCCCTCCCCCAAATCAGTTCACTTTCTAGAAGTGCTGCAGCAATGCAAATAAACAGAAAAGTGAGATCAGTACCACACCTGGATGTAGGAGCTAAATACTGTTGCTCCCAGTTGACTCTATGCAGGGGAGAGAGGACAGGGAAGAAAAGTGAATCCAAAGTTTTAAATCTTAGGGAACCAAACTGAAGCTGATGGGCAGGTAGCATATGGAAGCAAATGAGGAGAATGATTTCAACCAGGGTAGATCCTAGGTAAAAAAAGCTGGGGAAGCTTACACATTTTAGGGGTTAGGGCCACCTTTCAGAGGATCAAACTGGCCCTGCACATTCTCCCTTCCCCCTTGCAGCTGCTGTGAACTCAGCCCCTCTGCTGCTCTGCGAAACTGCCCCTCCTATGTTATTCCCCCCACTCTCTTCTCAGGATTGGAGAGACTCAGTCCATCTTGCTCCTTCTTTTCCTTGAGGCTTTATAACTTTGCATAGGGGAATAAGTTTACCTAACAACTACAGGGAAGAGTCTAATATTAAGAAATATGCAAAGCTCCTTTAGTCACGGATGCTGGTCTATTGCTCCTGCATCCCTTTTGAGAGTAACAGGAAGCTCTGTTGAGTCTTAACTTTTCTTTCAGTGGGCACGGCTCACCAACTCTCCCTCCTGGCAAAGGGCAGGTTGACCCCTTCCGTGAGCCATGGAAGAGGCGATCTGAGCAGCAAAAGGTGCTTCTCCCTCAGAAGTGGGGAATTTAAATGCTCACCCTCGATCCCAGAAGAAGCGTCTCCTTGGGCCATTTTCCTGTGCATATCCCTGTGGAAATTCCTACAGACAAGGTACAGCAGAGTGTACGTGGGGCCTGCATTGCACAGACAGATCTGAAAGCTGCTTACACACAGACACAACTCCCATGCATTTTCTCCCCATGGTTTTTGAGTCATGATTTCTTTGCTAAGGCTGGAGAGGGGTGATTGGGAGAATAGCGTTGTTATCCTCCCATCTTCCAGATGAGGAAACTAAGCCATAAGAGGGATGTGCTGATTGTGCTGATTGTCAGTGACAGAGATGGCTAAGGTAAGCCACCTGGACCATCTTCCTTTCCTCATGCTCCCACACCCTCTGCGCCTAGCTCTGCTATGGCACTTGTCACACTGCATTCTCCCTGATCACATGCTGAAGTCCCTCACTACACTGTTTGCTCACTGAGGTACAAAGACCATGATGGATTTGTCTTCAAGACCATTCCAGAGCCAAAACCATCCACAATGCCTGTGATGATGTGGTAAGTACTGAGTAAAAGTCTCAGGAACCAGTGAATGGATAAAAAAGGAATCACATGATAGTACAATGGACTTTTACAAGAATTTGTTCTGTACTGACATTTATACTTAAATAAAATGTGAAGAGAGTAAAGTTTCAGAATCTCACCCCTTAACCACTAGGTTAAATCGCCAGCACTCTATTAATTCTATGGCAGACCACACAATTTCAGACCAAGACAGAACACTAAGACTTGTTCTATTCCAGGCTGCTTGTGTCAGTCTCCTCTCCCTTGCTTGAGCATAACTGCGGTAAGGACAGAGGCTCTGGGGCACTTGGTCTAGTGTCACACAGAAGCCAGCACAGCCCCAGAGCAGAGCAGACACTGCAGAAGCATGTGTCCATGGATCAGAGGGTGTGGCCAACATTTTCCACTGCAGGGTCATCCTCTGTGCCACTCCTCCTCGATGGGCTGTCCTCAAAGGCAACCTTTAGAAAGCCAGAGAAGGAGCTCCCTGGCCACAGTTATATGAGGCATGTAAGGTTTGGCTGCTCACAGCACAGTGAATGGCAGAGTGCTGACAGGGAAGCAGTTCATGCCCAGGGTACTCACTGCAGAGTACGTTCCTTCCAACGACAGGGGCCTTAAGACAGAGGACAAGCAAGGGCTAAGAACTTGGAAGGCTGCAGGACTGTGTGCCAACAAACAGAGGTTTAGAAAGTTAGTATCTGCCCCACAGGGAGCTAAAGACAGTCATACTCCCTGTCTCTGCACCATGTCATTTGGCACCATGGCCAAGAACCCGCTGGCAAGAGAGGCCCCAGCGCCCCTGTGGTGACATGGCATGTAGCACCTTTGATGGGGCTGCAGCTGAACTGGCTTTTTCTGGCTTTCCTTTCCAGGAGAGGGCAGCACGACTCATTTTTGATACTTTTTTCAATCCCTCAGTATTGAGAAATATTTATTTAGAAAGCAATGAATGTAGATGAAAAAGTTTATGGAAAAGACGGGGATCGGGGGGCAGACTCAAATCTTATAGGGCTGGTGGCTGAGGAAAGGTGAACGTGCTTATGGCCTGTGATGGATGACGGATTAGCAGGAAAACTAATGCCACATGTGCTAAATTCCTCTCCAAGTGAATTCAAGATATGGTAAAAATCCACCTAACTCACTGGAATGCACAAAACAGTACTCCCTAAAACAGAAAATCAGGATTATGATGAGGCTAAAACAACCTCTAAAAAGTCCAGGGAGGAGAATCTTGATACCTATAAGAACTGGTCTGATTAAACTTGTAACCTACTCACGCATCCCTTACGGAAACTCCCTCCCCAAAATTGGATGCAGTTTACCTCTAGCTCTTGTCTTGCGCCTTTCTTAAAGGAGAAGCCCTGTGTATCCAAAGACTGAAAAAGAACAGTTTCTCTACCATCTAAGTTGGCCCTCTAGACTTTCTAAGATATGTTACTAGCTACTTACCTCCATACCTAATTTTGGTTGCATGAATAGAAATGGATGCTACTACTGCTTAAAAGAGAGCAGGCTACTCAGTTATTAGTGTGTGCCTATCAGTCCTGTTTTCACAGAAAGATCTGTCTGTATGCTGGGTAACAAGTGTTTTCAGAGACTTAGGGAAGGGTTCTGGCCTCTGGCATTTTCTGCATAAGGTAGAGAAAGTGCTTTCAGGGAAAAGCATTTCTCTGAGACCAGATGGTGGTTTTGCCAGAATGCAAAGGAACCTGATAAATAGTAATATCTTGCTTTAGAAAAGTTATTTCCATCCTGGTGTATATATTCAGATTCTTAACATTAATATTTAATTTAAAATTTTGAACTTAATAATATTTAAATTGGGACATACCAATTAAATTAAATTGGGACATACCAATGAGGTGAAGTACAACAGAGTTCTAAAAGCTGAATTATGCCTTAATAGTGGTGCTACTTGGCTAATCTCCATAAAAGAAAATCAAAAGCCCCAAGCATCTCAAATGAACACCTGAGGCTTACCTAATAGACCCCAGCAAAAGAAAAAGCTAAGTAGCATTCAAGACTTTTTAGCCACTGGGTTCAATGTGACTGCAAAATTAGGCTCCAGACAAGTTTTTCTGATTGCAGTGCTGCTCTGAGCAGGCCATCCACACCTACCAGTGAATCGAATTGCTCTCGCGGGCAAGCAAACAGGCGTCCATTAATGGTGAGCGTCGTAAATACTGAAACATCATTAGGTTTGAGCACCACCTTTTCTGTGAACATAAAAAGCATGAGATTGCCTATTAAATACATCTGAGATTTGCTGCACTGCCCTAATCACACCAACAAATTGCCAGCTTGGTGAATTACCGGAACACGCAGAGCGACTGCAGAAAATTTAGTACTGAAGGGATCCATAGAATGAAAAAGACAGCATTCGTGCAGCCCTGCGCCACTCAGAATGCCGTCAGAAATGACCACAAAGCAGGAATAGAGATGCCAGAGGGTCAATTCACCCAGTTTTGTGCTGCATCCATAATTACTGTGTATATAAAACCCGTATTTGCTATTTATCTCACAAATTACATTTCTAGATGGTAATCACGCCCAGGACTTTGGACATGGAAAGATCACTTTTTAAAAACTTAGGAGGTTTCTGAGATGTCACATGATTTTAGATGCAAAATTTACTATTTTTTTCACTTAGTCCCTAATTTGGAGGGCAATAGCATTAAGTAGATGAAGGCTCCTCTCACATTAAAAAATGAGTTCTTCAGATAAGAACACATCAAAAAAAATTAAAAATTAAAAAAATTAAAAAATGGGTTCATTTAATAAATATTTATTTTGTATTTACTGCATGCCAGAAACTGCTCCAGGTACCGGGAAGACAGGAGGAAACAATACGGAAAAAAAAAAAAATCCCACTCCAAAAAACATTACATCATAGTGGGAGACACCAAGAATAAAGAAGATAAATAGATTAGAGAGGGTGAGAAGACAAGAAGAAAAACATATCGCAGGGCTGGGGGCTAGGAAGCATGTGTAAAGGGAAGAGGTTAACATTTTAGAAAGTGAATGAAGGAAACGAAGGAAGGAGCTTCAGTGAGGCACTGACATTTGGGTAAAGAACTAAAGAAAGTGAGGGTGGGACCTGGGATACCTATGGGAAGGTGACAAGGCATCCGTGAGGGCAGATGTCCTTGGCTTTGTGCAACTGGGGCAGAAATGAAAGGGAGATCTTAAAATCCAACATGCATTTAAAAAATCCTCCACCCATGGAATCATTCACCGTAAAACATGGCAGAAATGGCTCATCTGTTCCTGAAGGATTCCCCCAAATGGCTATCAAATCGTGACTGGAGAAACGAACCTCACTGCCGCTCCCCCTAGTCTCTTTCTGCAACGTGTAGTCATTCCGAAAACTTTTGCCAGCATGGACTGTAATTGTGTTAACTTACCGTCTACCTCCTCCCTGGCCTGGGAGCAGCTTGGGCATGTGAGCTGTGTCTAACTCATTCTTTCCTTCACAGCCACATGGTGGCCAGTAAGTACGTGAAGAATGAATAAATGACATTTCAGGAATGCATCACGTAACCAAGCACAGTGAAAGGAACTGCAATTCTGTGGGGGAAAAATATTCCTCACTTCATTTGAGTTGGGCTCCTAGCCTCTCTATTGGTAAGGAGGAAAACCATCATCGGCCTCAAAGAACTAGCTTCTGACCACCTCCAACTCTGGACTTATAGAAACCCATGGCCTCGAGCTTGTCCCGCTAGATTTCCTCCTGGGGTCCACGTTTCTCAGGGCTCCAAGGCCTTAAACTTTTTTGAATAGAGTTTAAACTGAAAGAACTCCAGGCCAGCATCTACACGGGAGTCCTCTGTTCTAGTCACTTTTCTGCTTTAGAGTGGGTACGTACATGATAGGGGACATTAGACACCCAGCCCACTTCTGCCCATGCTGTTTCTGTTATTTGCGGAAGCATACATAAGCACCAGATCATCCTCTGGGTGAGCCCCACATGACCACGCTAATTCCTTGCACGGTTTCTGCTTGGATGGAATGCCCAATTTTACAGAAGCCTAAAATACGAATTAAGGCTGTTACCTCCCCCAGAACTCATCTTGACTATGATCAGGCCTTCCCCGGAGCCCAGCTTGTCGGCAACTGCGCTGATGACTTCCTTCACCGAGGCGGCCACCGGCACCCGAATGGTTGTGTAGGTGTGGTCCATGCAATAGACCTTAAACAGAACTATGCAAGGGAAGTAACAACATAGTAAATCAGTCTTAAGAGTTTTCAATAAAACCATAGTTATGAAAAATGTTTAGGCATCCTGTCTAATTTGCATCATTTTGCCATTTTTACAACTGTATTTATTCATACACATTTACCCCTATGCCTGCCTTTTCTAAACTGCTTACCTTAGCATTGGTCTAAGAATAGGTACACATATGGTTGCCAAGTCCAATGAAAAGAACAAGAGATATTGGTGAAAACCCCACAAATAGGTCATGGGAAAAAATGGAGAGTATCTTCAGGCCGATGTTCAGGGTCTGATGTGCTATACTGTAGGCGATTCACAGATCACTGCTACCCTGTGTGACGGTGGGGAGCCACCATTCACATCTCTGCACACAGGAGAGTTTCTGCGTGGGCCTCGGCATGTGCTGACACTCCTGCTTACTCGCTTTGGTGACTAGTGTGCTTTGGGGCCAGGCCGCGTAAGCTCAGATGTCATTTAGCTCAGCAGACCTAGATCAGCAGATGCGGATATGGCACCCAGAGGCTCAACTCTGAACACAAAAATCCTGGGAGCAATTCCTGTTTTTCTGTTATAATTCCTGGCTTTAGAGGCAGTCTTAGATACAAGATTCATTTATAGCTTTAAATGAAATGTTTGTCATTATTATTGTGGCTATTTTTTATTGTGATTCTTCGGAGAATCTTAAAAAAACCAAACAAAAGCCAGCATCTTTATCTTCCTGAGGTAATGCCTCCCCGCTCAGGGCTGTGCTCAGGGTCAGAGCATTGTCCCTGGGCAGGATGCTGGTGGTCACTGTCTCCTAGGCACCCACCAGGCACCAGCTACCTTCCCGCCAGCTCTTCCCAGGGTGGGCAATTCTGATAACCAGGCCCTGAGATCATCTTCATTTCCTCCAAGGAAAGGCGTTAGTCGGGGAGAGGCCGAATCAGGGAAGGGTAGATAGGCATCTTGGCTCCAGGCACAAGAGTCCAAGCACAGAAATAATCGTGCCACCAAAGGGCACCTCCAAGCAAACCACCTGGAGGGCAACAGGGCACCTCCAAAAGAAGCTATTCTGTGAGTTCAAGGTGATGCTTCCCATTATCCTGACTCTAAATAATCGACACAACTACGAGTTAGCTGGAAGAGTGTTCTCACCTTCATCAGAGCCGCGGATAGGCTGGCGCTTCTGGGCTCTCTCATCACCCGTATTGAACTGTTGCAAAAGAACCTTGTGCTGTAAAAACAACCACAGCAAGTGCCATAAGGGAGAGTGACCAATGCACACTAGCAACTCAGAGGAGACACATCTGAGAAGCAAGCAGAGTAGAGAAATGACGACCACAGATTTCGTGTTTACAAAAAATAAATCACTTTTATGTATACTGCAATATAATATTTCTGGGGAATTGTAATTCTACAGGGCACAGACAGAGAATCCAAGTTCATGCCACTTACCTTCTTTTGTGGTACCTTTGCATCTTCTGAGCTACGAGAAGTAGAGAAAGCACATTATTTAATACCATTGCTACTACTAAATTGCCTTATTTGTATATAACTAATCTTATGTCAGAAAATGAAATCACAATCACAGAATCCTTTCAGGAGGCAATATGAGCTTCCTCATTTTAATAGTCAGAGACCAAAGCAGAAAGGTAGACAGCAAAGATATCAGCTCTTGCCACAGGCAGATTCCTGGCAGAGCTGATGTTCAAAGCCAGGGTTTCTAGCTCTCAGTCTATCTAGCAGCACACTCACTTCCTAGTACTGCATTTAATCTACAGCTCAAGTAATAGCATGTGAAAACCTTCTGGTTCATTGAGAGGACACAAATATTCACCATCAACAGCTTTGGCAGCAGATAGTGAATTTCCATATGAGTAATTGCCCTCAAACTCTCTTTAAATGCCACTGGCCATTTTATCATTGGATTCACTGCCTTGAACCTAAGGGACCCACATTTACAGAGCTAGACTCCACACAGGAGATTTTTTCTTTCCCAGGCTTTCTCTTGGCAAGCCTCCAGCATAGAATGAACAGAATCTCAGTCCTTCTGTTCCTCTTGCCTTACTGCATCACCTATGCCCTTGGCCCAGTCTGCTGAAATCAGACAGTGCATGGCTATGGAAAGACCAGCTTTAACCTTTCTTGTGGACAAAGGACTCTTTGGGACTTACTTGATGAGAGCATGCCCCCAAAGTCAAGCCCTTCCTTACATTTGCTTGACAATCTTCTCCAACTCTGGTAGTTGCTCCTTGAGGGCAGCAATCATCCGGGCATCATCTGATACAGATACATAAAACTCCTGTAATTGGCAAAAGTCACAGGCTTTTAACAAGAACTGCAAAAGGCACACGATTCTGTAAAGAGCAATAAAGATGTGTCCCTATGTCATCTGCTTTACCAGCATCTCCAGACCATGGAGCCATGAACTGGAGGAAGAACAGAGAAGGAAATGTTACACTATGTCCAAGTTCAAAGGTGGCCATGAGAAAAGGTTTTGGAAATAGTGGCAATTGATGACTGCACAGATACCAGAAATGAAATGAAAGCCAATGAATTATTCACTTAAAAATGGTTACAATGGGAAAATTTATATATCTATTTTACAACAATAAAAATTCAATTCAAAATAAATTACAGTGAATTGTTTATACGATATTTATGTGAAAGGCAATGTTTTGAAATGGGTCATTTTGAAGTCCACAAAAGAGCACTTTTTTTACTTCATTTTTTTTCAGGGGAATTTGAATGTTCGTTTTCACTTTATTTTGGTATGCATTGTTTCTTTACTATGTGCTACTCATTCTGGGCCATGGTTGGTGGTAAGACGCCGCATGGTCTTCAGCACTGCAGTGAATTTATGCTAAGTTAGTGCCACCAACTCAGGACTCTCTGCTGTCCTTCTGGGAACTGTCCTGACCCTGCTGCAGGTGTGCCCGCTCTGCTCAGGAGCAGCAGCTTCTGCAGCAGAAGGTGAGAACCATGGCAGTGCCAGCTTCAGCACCACTTTAGTTCATCTGCAAAACAGTCCTGTACTCAATGGGTAGAGTCAATGTATGATGACCCCCAGCTACTGCCATTTCTAGCATTTTCAAAATACTTCATTCCTCAGCATGGAAGGAAGCTCATGGTCCATCTTTCCTCACTGCCTTGCCCCTCTGCCTGTGAAATGATATGAATAAAAAGGAGAGAGGGTGTATGTTTCTTTTGGATAATTTAGAATTTTAGAACACACAGACTGAAAAATTTTGAAACGGAAGTAACATTGCCTTTTGCCTGCACAGAAGTAAGGTCTTCATCCAAATTTTGGAGGGGAGGCTGAGTAACTGAGCTCAAATCTCAGGATCAGTGCTGTAATTTGGGGCTAGAGCCGTAGGAAGGAACAGGGAAGTGCAGCATACAGCAGTGTTTATCAACCACTTTCACAGCCTACCATTTCTGGTTCTCAAAATTCCTAAATAAAACGACGTGCTCCACTCCACTCAAAAATATCTACCATTTGATCTAGTAACCCCACTTCTAGGAAGGTACCCAAGGACAGACTCATTTGCACAAGACTTTTTACCACATTACTATTCTAGGAAGGTGAAAGCTGGAAATGATGTAAACACTCAACAATATGGGAACACATAAATACATGTGACACGGCTACTCAGTGGTCATTAGACATTTTTTTGGTTACTTCAGGAGATGTAAAGAAATTTTTATTATAAGGACTGTACCGACAGAAAAATCCTTATATCAAATTAAATGGAAAAAGCAGCCTGTAGAATGACGGGTGCTACATGACTACAACATAAAACATAGAAAGAAAAAGAGATGAGATGAAAATACACGAAAATGCTACCCATTTTTGAGTCAGGACAGCAGGATAATGGGTGAATTTTTTTTTTTTACTTTTTCTGTAGTTCCTTTCTGATGAATGAATGTGTTCACAAAGTCTAGCATTCGCAATTACAGTCTCTCCAGAGAAGCTGCTGAGCCTAAGGGTGGCTCCCTGTATTGTAGGACAACGGTGTATTCTTGGAAGGGATGACCCCCGCCTACCTCCAGGAAGGCCATAGACACGTCATCCTCTTGTAGGAGGTCTCCATACATGGCAGCCCACTGTAGAACCAAGCGGATGACTCGCCTCTTATTGTTGAGGGCATAATCCATTTTCTCCTGTTCTGTGCCCTGTGAAGGCTGTGCGTGGTAAGTGCCAAGGAGTCAAGGAAGAAACTGAGCTATTTCACACTCATTTCACACGCTACTTTCAAAGGTAAAGAGTGACAGATCCCACCTTCAGAAAGCCAGCCTTTCAGACTGATGGAATTCCTCCCTTAGGCCCTCATGAAGAACCCCATATATAGTGTCTGTGCCACATGCAAGCAATTCCTTGTTAACTCCTGCTGACTCTGACCTGTAGTTGCCCAAGGGATTAGACTTTCACAGACTCCTCCTGGACTTGGTGTGGACAAGGATTCTTACGTCTAGCTCTACCTGTCATTCTCTGCCAGCCTCTGCCTTGCTCTTTGCCACCCTGGGTGGTAATGTTTCCACCTGTTGCTTCTCTCTGGGTGCGTTTCCACCTGTTGTTGGTTTCCAAAATTCTGCCCGAATCTGTGTAATCCCCTCTGTTATACACATTTCAGTGAAACCCTTCCAAGTGGGCATCCCCTGCTGGGACCATGGCTGATGCCAAGAGTGCATGGGTGGGCAAGCAATGCTGGGGATAGATAAACCCACCCAGAGGTAGGAAGAGGAAACGCTCCTGCTATACCAGTTCTCTGGTGAGGGCCTCAGACATGCTTTTTATCCCATACCTTCTTCTCTTGTGTAGAACCACAACTTACCTTATTGGCTCTTTGCACATTTATGGCTATCATCTTAATTGTAAGCCCCTTGAGGCTTGGAATGATGATCATTTGTCCTGTATTCCATACCATACCTAGTATGCTGGCTTTCACCCAGAACCTGTATTTATTCATTAATATAACAAGTACTGATTGAGGGTCTCCTATGTGCCAAGAGTAAAGGTCCCTGGTCCATTCTTATATGTACTAAGGATTATCATAGATAATCAAGAAATATTTTAGATTATGAATACCATTCCTTTTTTCAATGATTTACTGTTCATATTATAATTAGTTCATAAAACAACTTACTCTTCATAACTTACAATATAACTTGCACACAAAGTACCTCAGTTAAACTCTACTTTATGGCTTTGCGATGAAAGTGTCACTCTGTCTCTAGAAGTGAACTGAAACTAAAGAAGGAGAAATAGCTAGGATTACATAGTGAGAGTACAGAGGTTTCGAATTCAAGACTCCTGATGCCAACTAGTGTTCTCCCCATTACCCAACACCCTCATTCCTCACAGTGAGGTACAAGACTAGCCCTGTCTTAGCTTCCTACCCTGCCTTGAAAGACATTGTAGAAAACCGGCTTGTGGCAGTGCTCAGCTTGAGACCTAAACCAGTAAAGGGCCTTTTCCAAAAGAACTATAAATAATCATGATCAAGGTAAATGACAGAACCTTAAAGCAAAGGTTTACTGCATGTAAATGGGTTACAAAATGGCTTTCATAAATTGAGCACAAGATTCATAAAAAAGAAAATTGCTCAACCTGTATTGCTACAATTCTCTCAGCTTACAATAAAAAAAGGAAGAAAGATCACTTGATGTGAAAATTATTTCTTTTCTTATTAACTCTTTGGTTTCTTGCTTGCATGTATTTATAACTGAGTTTTTCTTTCCAACGAGTTGCAATGCTGGACATGATATTTTATGACCATTTTTTAATGGTATGTAGGAGCATAGTCAGGCACACGGTAGGTACCAAATAAGAAAGTCTTGACTGACTGAAAAATATGTACTGGTTCTACCAAGAGTGAGAGGATCTGGGTTCAAGTCCTCTTGCTGCCACCACTTAGCTATGGGATTTTGTGAAAGTCACTTAGCTACTATAGACTTTCATTTACTCACCGTGAAATGAAGAGATGAGAAGAAATCATTTCCAAATTCTCTTTCAACTACATTTAATAATGCTAAAGCAAGGTGGACCAAAGGAGAATCAGGTAGGTACCACAAACTAACGTAATGAAAATGCAATGCTGCCTTGCCAGTGTGCTGTCTTTGGTTTAGTTTTATGGTGACTTGTGTTTGTGTAGAAACTTGGTTGACACCAGGCTTTGGTAGATGCTGTCTTTTTCATTTCCATGGCATAGGAGCCAAATGGGGAAAGAAAGAATGGCCAGGGTGGAAGGTAGGGGTGTGGGCTGAGGAAGGCCAACCCCTATAAATGTAAGAGTCAGTGGAGATCCTGAATTCTGAGTATGGTATGTGTCAAAGCTACCAATAGGCTGGGCCTGCTCCCTAGACTGCTGTCCCAAATATCCTGATGCCACTATGGACCATGTGTGTTCCTCACCGGGCACCTGAGGCTTCTTCCCTCTAGCCCCTCTTCTAGGTCTAAGTGATAGTGCCTGTGTAAGACAACCTTTCCGATGGCCTTATACTGTGAAAAATGAGCAAATTTAATTATCTCTCAGATCATGCCAATTTAAAAGAATGTCACACTGTGCCTAAGTTACTTTATAAACTATGACCTTAAAAATACTTCACTGCACATGCAATGTGAGTCCACTTTGAATCACTCAAAGATGGAAACAGCATAGAGAGGAAAGGGAAGCTTTTATTGAGCTGGTATTAATAGAGTGGTGAACTCTTAGCCTAAATCTAGAAAAATAACCCCAAGATATGACAATTAATGAGCTAATATGGTTTTTAAGAGGTAAATATATTTTCAAATAAATTAATACGCTTTTCGGAGAAAATACATCAAAGTGCTTTACAAGTACTTAGGCAAAGAAACTACTGAAATTGATCCAATTGATTCACCAATTATTAATGAAGAGACTACTTTGAATAAAGTACCATGTTAGGTTCTGGTGATACAATGGGCACTGTCCTATTCACCTAAAATACTGCATTGGACAATATATTGAAAAGGAGGTATTCACATGTGTAAGAGAGAAAGGAAGGGTGGGGAAAGAGAGAAAAGAGAGGAGAGAGAGATTCTTTCCTACTCTATGAGGCTGAAATGGTTTGACACATCAAGTTGGTATCATGTGGAAAAAATTCTAACTTTCCAGGTTATCTTGACTTGGACTCAGGAAGCAATGCAAATACTTGTGTGTTGGATAGAATGACATTAGCATATAGGGCCATGGGACAGGATAGCTGAGTCCATATTGTCTCTATGGGTCAGGACTAAGATTTGTCTTATTCTCTTTCCTGCTGGGGAAATCTGTCTTTTGTCCACAATAAATTACATTGTTGGGAGGATTAATATGATAACATGTGTATAGAGCTTTACAATTCATAAAATAAGCTCAATATTCTTATTCTATCAAATAATGCTTTCTACAAACCTGAAGAGAAAATATTTACCAGTGAGGAAATGGAGGTTCAGAGAGAAGAGATCTGGCCAAGATTGTTGAGTGAATAAATGGCAGGGCTTGCAAATTCAGACGGGGCTCTTTTCACTATTCCTACCCCAACCATCCTAACTAGCAGCTATAGCAACTAGACCTTAGTGCTTGAGTTCATGAAATTATTAAGAATAAATGCATCTGGAAAGCAAAACTCCTAAGGGGAAAGAGATTCCTTTTGCGTGTGTGTGTGTGTGTGTGTGTGTGTGTGTGTGTGCGCGCGCGCGCTGATGTTCCAAGGTTCCCGCAGCTGATTCATCATGTTTGGTAACCAGGGCTGAGTACCCGTTGTCTTTGATGAAGAACCCCACAGCCTCTAGGGAGACAGAATTGACCAAATTTGGAGGGATTGGGAAAGGCTTTCTCCCTTTTCTCATGAAGGTTAAGTATTTTTACCTCTGGAAAAATAAAAGGAAGCACTGACTTATGTCACGAAGTCTCATTTGTCCCCTCATGGATGTTTATTTACTAAAGTAAGGGTAGGGGTAATACTACTTTCATAGCTGAATCCAGGCATTGCTCAAGGATTCTGCTCTTCCAGAGGCAACATATAGTTCCCTTTCTGAAATGTCTCTTGAATCACTTTCTTAAGGGACACAGAGATAACTTTATATACAATTGATTATACCAGAAATGGTTACAGATGAGGTGCTGAGGTTTCTATTCATTCCCATACCAATTCCCCCAGGCTTTTAGAAGGTTTGTGTGATTTTTAGATTTTATTTAACTCCTACAAAAAAAGGTAGGAAGGGGGAAAAACTATATTCCCTTCAGGTAGCAGCCAAAGAATCAAGAATATCCTACTAGTTCCCTTGTCTCAATATGATGTCAAAAGTGCAATCTAAAAAGAGTAACATTTTAAATATAGCATGTTCATAAATTCAGACACATCAGGAAGGTCGAAGAAGCCTTCTCTGGCTAAAATTGGAATAATGCATGATCAAGAAGTGCTTTTACTGAATAAGGCTGTGACTCATGATATCATGACAGTTGGGCCAGGAAAGAGGCAATATGGGTGCTGAGCTCATGGGGAAAGAGATGCAGAGAGACAACATGGTTCCTGTATCTCATAAAGTTCTAGTTTTTTAAAAGTCTGTAAGACAATCTAAAATTACTTACTGAATTTGTATTTTAAACACCATTAAGGTAAGGCCATATAGTTTAAGAGGCCAAATTTATCACTGACACATCTGCATTGATTTCAGATAAGTCATGGAATCACAGCAATTCTGTTTCAAGAGCCTTTTGATTACATTTCCTTCAATTCCATCACCTTAGAGGTAAGGAAACTGAGGCAGAATGAGTTTAAGTGATTTTTCCAAATTTATCAAAGAAATTCCTGGAACTAGAACTCAGCTCTCTTATTTTCCTCCCCAGTACTCGTTTACCTGTCTATGTTGTTGTGTTTTGTCTGATATTAAAATTACTTTCTTTACTCAAACATAGATTATATAGCAGAGACAGATGACTTCAAAGTTTGTTGGGAAACAGGAAAATCTGAGATGTGTAACTTGATCCCCCAAATCCTCAAAACAAAGCACATGCATAAAATCAAGAGTTAGCTGCTGCAGCTTTCATAATCTGATAGAGAGGCACAGAAATTGTTAATGCCTGAACGAGATCCCCCTCTACTATAGTTTAATATCTGTCAATTAGGAAAGCAGTGGCTCAATG
Organism: Cacajao melanocephalus; assembly: GCA_963573385.1. Classification (NCBI taxonomy): domain Eukaryota; kingdom Metazoa; phylum Chordata; class Mammalia; order Primates; family Pitheciidae; genus Cacajao; species Cacajao melanocephalus. The sequence goes on from CAUYLG010026913.1 coordinate 148,006, forward strand.
CTGAGCAGACATTGTTAAATCTGATCATTCAAATTTCAACTTGAGGTTTCGCTTACGCAGTTGAGTATCTCTTTTCCCAAAGGCTTGGGACCAGAAGTGTTTTTGGATTTCAGACTTTTTGGGATTTTGGAATCTTTGCATCATACCTACTGGTTCAGCAGACCTAATCTGAAAATCTGGAATCCAGAATGCTCCAGTGAGCATTTCCTTTGAGCATCATGTTAGAACTCAAAAAATTTCAAATTTTGGAGCATTTTGGATTTTCAGATTATGAATACTTAACCTGTTATAAAGTATTTCTCACCATCTGGGAACATTAAATCAGAATCCTTAACAGCAGGAACCATGTTTTAAACTCACTGTGAATCTCTGCACTTTCTAGCTAAGGACTCGGCACACAAAAACTTTCAATATTTGTTGATCGACTGATTACAAACAATTTAATCATACTGTTTGGAATGCCATATTATCTAATGCACTTTACTAAAAAAAAAAAAAAAACCCTTTAAAAATATCACAGCTATTTAAAAGCCTTTATCTAAATTACCTGGAATACCATTTTGTCAAGATGTCAAATACAGATCAGAGGTACATTCTAAATTAAGTTCATAAAGAATTTAATTCTAAAACATCTGGTACATCTTTTAAATATAATCTTTCCGTTATTGGGGATTGAATCTACAGGATCACAAACTTTCAGAGTGACTAAATCTTCACTGAACTGAACCACCTCCTTCAGCATTGCATACTTGTGACTGAGAGCAGATTGGATCTGTTTGCAGTGAGGTTTTAGGGCTGAGAATCAGAAGAGGTGAAGGCCACAGTGTAGGCTACAGTTTTTCTACCCTGCCAACAGCAGGCTTAATATTCCATTGAGTCATTTTCCTCATGCCGGCTCTGCCGTTCAAACACTGTAATTATTTCATATATTTTTACCTAGTTATTATCTTACTCACCACAGGCACCTGTAATTTTTCTGTACTTTTTTTTTTAACCGCTCATTTACTTATTCTTAATTCAGCTAATAATGGTTCCATGTATTAAAATTATCATGGGGAAAGTAAGTGAAAACCTCCCAGGATGTAGAGGCAGCAGATTCATTACAGCCTGCAACAGGGAATAAAATATTATGTATACTTTTTGCAGTAAGTACATGCTAATTATGCAGCTATTTATAAAACACTTAACAACATTCAAACTGATACTCTTCAATGTTGCTGTTTTTTAAAATCCTGCTTTGCATACAAGATCTCTGCTTGCAGCTGAAAACAAACTTTGGGGGTCATCTGCCCACTGACAAGACAAAGCTTTTGTATATTCTTTATAATATGCCATATTCCTCTCCTGATGGTATAATAACAACAGCAACATTTATATGGGGCTCTAAGGTTTATAATGTATCTTCACGCACATAACCTCATTTGATTTTCACAATGACCTGGTAAAGTGGGTAGGGCAAGTATAATGTATTAGTTCATTCTCACCCTGCTATAAAGAACTGCTCAAGACTGGGTAATTTATAAAGGAAAGAGGTTAACTGACTCACAGTTTTGCAGGGCTGGAGAGGCCTCAGGAAACTTACAATCATGGTGGAAAGGGAAGCAATCATGTCCTTCACATGGTGCCAAGAAGTGTCCAGTGAAGGTGGGAAATGCCCCTTATAAAACCATCAGATCCCATGGGAACTCACTCACTATCATGAGAACAGCATGGTGGGGGGGTCCACCCCCATGATCTAATCACCTCCCACATGGTCCCTCCCCCAACAATTAGGATTACAATTCAAGATGAGATTTGGGTGAAGACATAGAGCCCCAGACCATATCATATAATTACCCCTATTTTACAGAAGGGACTTGGAGAGGTTAAGCATAGTTTCTGAGTAATATAGCTCATAGGACACAAGTCTTAAACACAGGTCTTTTTACTTCAGAGCTCTGGTTTTTTTTTACTATAATCTGGGTTTCTTGTCTTCATGGAGCAGCCCAACATTCTGACCACTGGGTCTATTCCTTTCTTCATATGGTATGTTCATAAAATGTAAGTTCTGAAATTACATTACTTAGGTCCCAGCCTGGCTTCCACACTTACATAAAAACTGTATAATCTTTTGTAAGTTACTTGACTATTTAGAGCCTTGGTTTCCTCATCAGTAAAATTCAGATGATTGCTGTTAAGGATGAAATGAGATAATATAGGTAAAACATGTATCTAAAACATATTAAGTACTCAGTAAATCTTAGCCATCAATGTTATTACTGATTCTCCTCTGGAAGTCATTTAAAATATTTTCAATGGAGAGTTGTAGAATTTTTTATAAGACCTGGCATTTCTGGTTTTAAGTCTGTGATGCTACTCCTACCCAAACAGGCTGCTCCTTTGTTTGTGTGTACCTATTAACTTTGGGCTCACAGGACCGACGTTTCTTTACAAAGAAATCTTTACAAGATTTCTTTACAAATCTCCCATCTTCTTGCTCAGAATATTTTTCCCACTGATTTTCAGAATTGTCCATGTTTTTAGAAGTCTCTACCTCTTGGGTTTTTCTCCTTTTAAGTCTAAAGCTAAGGGCTTGTACTCATAGCACAGCAGTTAGCATGTGCCCTAGTGCAATACGCTGCTTGGGTTCAAATCTTGTTCAAACATTTACTAGCTATGTAACTTGGGGAAAATTATTTAGCTGCTCAAACTCACTTTCCCTATTGTAAAAAACAGGATAAAAGAGTACATGGTGCTGATATGAGGCTGAGAACATGTATATGAAATATTTTGTAGCATATCTGATAAGACAGTCATTTTTTCCCAGGGAGCATATCATGTTCATAACATCATCAAACAAAATCTTATTTATTGGAAACAAACTCTCAAGTTGCATATCTGCAGAAGCAAATTGCTCTGATGGTGACATGGATCAAACACTTTACAGAAGCAAATGGGGACTATGATGACAAAATCTGGCTTCAACAAATTTCAGTTGAAAGTTTTTCTTAGAAATATAAAGAATGTTCCTAAAAACTTGGCTTCATTTAAAGAATGTGAACCTGCTGTTATTATGTAAATCTTTCATCAAAAAGAAAAGCAGATTTTGATAAATGTTCCGCTTACAAAACCCAAGTTGACTTATAAAGAGAACATCTCCAGGTCAATTTCACAATTTCACAAAGTTTTTTTTTTTTTGAGATGAAATCTAGCTCTGTTGCCAGGCTGGAGTGCAGTGGTGTGATCTTGGCTCACTGCAACCTCCGCCTCCCAGGTTCAAGTGATTCTCCTGCCTCAGCCTCCTGAGTAGCTGGGAGTACAGGCATGCACCACCACGCCCAGCTAATTTTTTTGCATTTTTAGTAGAGATAGGATTTCACCTTGTTGGCCAGGATGGTCTCAATCTCTTGACTTTGTGATCTGCCCGCCTCAGCCTCCCAAAGTGCTGGGATTACAGGCATGAGCCACCTCGCCCGGCCCAAAAATATTTTTATGACAGGAACCCTGATTTTTCAGTAAGAGAATCTGTTGTGTTTGCTTCTGTACAGGGATAAAACACAGAAAAGGTAGATTTAGCCAAAACTCAGTGTCAAATCCATGTTCTAGATTTTTTTTCTTCTTAATTCAGGAAACTAAACATATTATTTCCATGACAAAAGCACAAAATTTGTGTTGAATACTAAGCTAAAGAAAATTAATATACTAATAAAAATATCTGTCCAAACTTATTGCTGTTTTAAAATTTCTATAAGTTTAAATATAAGCCATTTATCACTTAAGATTCTTTTAGCTGCAGTAAGAATCTGTCCTAAAAAACAAATACCTATATTCATTGACTTAAAAAATATCTATTGGCAGAGTAAGCTTCAGGACCAGTCAAGTGCTAATGATGTTATCACAGACCTCAGTTTTTCCTGACTGTCTGCTCATTTCAGCTTTATCCTGGGGTTCATTCCCATCATGGTTGTAAGATAGCTACTGCTGGCAATTGGGGTTACAGGCTTCCTGTTTTTCCCTCCTAAATGTTAAAAAGGTTTTTACCCAGAAGCCCAGGAGGCCTCTCTTTGAATTCCACTGGCCCAGTCTAGCTTGGGCCTGGCGTTGGAGAACCAGTCATTGGCAAGCGCAGCTAATTACTACAAGTGGTTAGAATGACTGAGTAATAAGGCATGAATGTTGGCGAATAAACCACAATGTCCACTGCAGACCACTATCACATCAGTGCTATACAGATCTCCTCCAAATGTCTACCAGTATATGCAGGATCTTAGGTAATTATCAGACATCACTGTACCTTGATTTCTCCTAGATGTGAAATGAAATAAATAATATACCAGACTTTTTTGCTTCACATTTGGAGAACAGGTGTTGGAAAGATAAAGTAAATGATGTGAAAATACTCTGGATCAAAAAATTATTAAAATTAAAAGTAGTACTCACTTCACTGTGATCACTTACTAAACTGAAGGCCAGCCTGTAGCTGTACAAGGAAGAATATGGCAGAGTTTAATCATAAAGCACAAAATTAAGACAATGGGAGAGCAATTTGGGAATACACATCAGAAGCATTAACATACTACATTGTCTTTGCCTATTTTTAAGAATTTAAAGTGAGTACATTTTGATATACATGGGCAAAGATTTAACTGGAAGGATGCTGATTCAGCTCATTGTGTTTGTTATAGCAGAAAAAAAATCTAAATGTCTAAATATTCTAAATATCCAACAGGAAGAGGCTTAGAAAATAATTATGACATATCCAGTAATACTATATAATATTATACAGTCATTAAAAATAATAACGTGTCTTTCTTACATATCTTTGCCCCCTTGCTGCCCAGTACTCTGTGACACATTTCCAGTAGTCAATAAATGTTTATGAAATTATCTGGAAGAAAAAAAAGATGATGTCGTTTTATCTCTATATATATTAGTTTGGAAAGATATTCACGACACACCATTAAGTGAAAAATAGCAGATTACCAAAAAGCACATGTAACATTATTTAATTTATATAAAATCTTATGTACATAAAAAAATATATATATAAATTCTAAAATTTTAAAAACAAATTTATTAATGGTGGTGAGATACCAGGTGAACTTTGCTCTCTTCTCCTTTTCTGGTAATTAAAATATTTTGTAATGAGAATGTTTTATTTTTAAGGACGCAAGCTAACTACGTTTAGAAAAATGGCACAGAAAAATAATGGCATAGAAAGATATTCACAAAATATTGCTTAATGAAAAGGTATACAAAATTATTTACAGTATGATCCCATTCTTACATTTAAAAATATATATCTATATGTATAGAAAAAAGACTAGAAGGATACATACAAAAAGATTAGCAACAGTACACCTGAGAGGTATAGGGTTAGATGCAGGTGGTTTTAATTTTCTTTTGAAGACTAAAGGAAAACTGAACTCTATTTTAAATGCAGATTTAAAAAAAGATTAAAGAATCTGGAGATGAAAAGTATAGAAATTGAACAAATAACGATTTTCAAACTCATTATAAAGCACTTTGTATTCATCGGGTCAAATCATGTCCAAACTGTGTCTAATCAATAGAGAGTCTCTCTCATTAGCACATAAAAGGCCTGATATATTAATGTTCAGCAGAGTTCTATCTTTCTCCATGGTAAAATCAAAATTAGAAGAGACACACGATGTGGATTAAGAACAGAAATACATGTCAGTAGCTCAGGGCTCAAATTTTTTCTGTGCTAGTTATTACCTTTCTCTGAGTAACTCATAATTTTTCATTATTCTAGTTTATTGATTTAGAAAAATGGCAGTAAAAATACTGATTTCTTCATAGGGCTGCTATGAAAAGTTCCAGATGTTAAGTACTTTAAAAATGCTCCACCAAAGCAACTGACTAATGAAACATGGTTAAGTATTTTACTATCCCTAATATCCCACGTTAAAAACATAGGGGTTAAACCACTGGTTTAAGTTTGCATTGTACATCCCTGTTGCTTGCAGGTGTGTGTTAAGCCATTTATGATGCAATATAGTGTCTCGAAATGTTCTTAAACTCTAATTAAAGGATACAGAATCATTAAAATTTAAACAAGCTTTTAAATAAATAAGTTGTGAAGAGAAAATAAAAGGCAAACTCCAGGTTTGAAATGACCTGGAGGACTCAGCTCCTTGCCCTGGGCAAGCCACTCCTTTTTTTGCTTTTTGTGGGGGCTGGGGGTAATTTCAGCACCCTCATTTGTAACACAAAGCTAATACTAACCCAATAGAATCATGTAAGGATAGAGTGGTATAATATTGGTCAATACTCTCAGCATGCACCTGACACAGAGAGAGCTGATTCAAAATAGAACAGTGAAGAGAATCTAAGTTCCCACAGGGCCAGGTAAGAGGGAGGGGATCTGAGGGCCCTAGGTAGTATAGATTATACCCCCCAGTCATCCTGGTTTCCCCTATCTACAGAAAAAAGAAGTCAGGTTTCATGTCACAGCTCTTCCACACCTGTTTGTTTTCTTGCCTTCCCCTCTAACTCCCTGTCAATATCATTTTTCCCCACTCCTCCCTATCTGGGCGTGGAGCGAACCTTTTCTCCAGGGCACTGTTTCGAAAACAAGTTAGTGATTTGAATGTTCTCAATCAACTCTTGAAGGGGAACAAGCTAATAAAGGAAGAAGTTAGAATCTGAAAACAAAAAAAAGGACAAGCTCAGTGTCTGGGGCTTAGAGTTGTCAAGACGCCCCGCCTTGGCCCACTGAACTCTGACTTGTCTTTGGGTTTTGTTTGCCTTAGGCTTAACGACCTGCTAATTGCTGAAAAAAGTAAGTCTAAACTCAATGGTGGATTTTATTTTTCCTTCCAGGAAATCTCAAAGGTCTATAATGATTAATGGGTATGGAGTTAAAAGCACACAAAGAGATCCTGAATGTGTTCATTTTACTTGAGAAAAATTGAGTAAGTGCCAGAAAAAATATATAATATATGTAAGTCTCATTAAGCCGTCATTACTTGGTAAGACAGTTTCCAGGCAAATAAACACAGAAATCTCCCTCTTGCAGCTCCCTCTGAGTCGCACCTTCAACTCACATCTCCTGTCCTCATACATTGTTTACTTCAAAGAGAATTATGAGTGAACAAGAAAATGAGAATCAGGTAGGGCAATTATAATCTTGAATGAGGAAATCAGGCCAACATGCATTGAATTGCTTAAAGAAAAAAAAAAGCCATTGTCCTTCAATATATTTAACTGCTCAAACGGGCTAAAGTGCTTTGAGGTCTAAATTTTTGTTGCTCTAAAAATAAAATAAAATCTTAGCATATACTTTCATACGCTCCCGAAATTGAGTGTGAAGCTCATTCATAATGACTTCTTTTATCCCACTCACATTTTCTGAGAACGTTCGATCTGTGCCACATACCAGCATCAACTGGGCCATTCCAAAGACTGTTGAAAAACCGTCCCAAACACACATGGTCTTCGAGCTATCGAGAGTAACTGTCACTGGAATTTCAAATGTTGGGTCTTTAAGGCAATAAGATGATAATAAAAAGTAGCAACAAAGAAAGAAATGTTGGTATCTAGAGGAGAGGATGGTCTAGGATGAATGAGAAAAGAAAATGACCCTATGGTGATAACTTGTATTTTCTCTGCAGGTTAGCAATTTAATGCCGTAGCTCTGAGGAGGAACACAAGCCGACCACAGTCCATCCTGCCAGGGAACCCGACGGGGGGACAGTCTGTCTCCGAAGTTAGGGAACTATGCCTGCTAATACTCCCCGGTTCTTCTCCACAACTCTCTCTAGCCTGCCTCCCAGGTATGGATACATTTTTGCCAGCATCACCTTCCTGTGGTAAGCCGGTTCACACTTCTCTGCATGGGTAATGATACAGTTTGGATGTTTGTTCCCACCCAAGTCTCATGTTGAAATGTAATCCTCAATGTTGGAGGTAGGCCTGGCAGGAGGTGTTTTGGTAATGGGGGTGGATCCCTTATGTCTTGGTGCTGTCCTAGAGATGGTGAGTAAGTTCTCATGAGATCTGGTCGTTTACAAGTATGTGGCACCTCCCCTACCTCGCTCCTGCTCCCTGTTCACCTTTGGCCACAATTATAAGTTTCCCCAGGCCTCCCCAGAAGCAGAGGCTGGCATGATGCTTCCTAGGCAACCTGTAGAACTGCAAGCCAATAAACTTCTTTTCTTATAAATTACCCAGCCTCAGGTTTTATGTTTTGTTTTATGTTTTTTGTTTTTTTTGAGATGGAGTTTCGCTCTTGTCACCTAGGCTGAAGTATAATGGTGCAATCTCGGCTCACTAAAACCTCCGCTTCCTGAGTTCAAGCCATTCTCCTGGCTTAGCCTCCTCAGTAGCTGGGATTAAGGCACCTGCCACCATACCCAGCTAATTTTTTGTATTTTTTAGTAGAGACAAGGTTTCACTATGTTGGCCAGGCTGGTCCTGAACTCCTGACCTCAGGTAATCCTCCACCCGCCTTGGCCTCCTAAAGTGCTGGGATTACAGGCATGAGCTGCCATGCCCAGCCACTTATTTCTGTATAGCCATGAAAGAATGGCCGCATACAGGTAACAAGGAGGGAATCCTTAAACATGGCATAGCAAACCTCTGCCAGGCAGAGCTAGAGTCTGGACAGGAAAAAACACATTTCAGTGTGATGAGGGAGGAGTGCACAACTCCGCCTGGGCCATGACTTACCTTCAGAAGATGAGATGAGAGAACGGCCCTAGACAGGCGGGGTTGTCTTCAAGAGAACAGGGATTTACAATCACCATAAAAGGATATTGGGCTACCAGGGCTGGGCAAAGCTGGGTATTTGGCATAAAAACACAGTGCATCATAATAAAGTCATTTAAAACAGAATCTAGAAGGGGGAAAAACAAGAAAGGAAATTAAGTTACTGCGGAAATCTTTAGGAAAGCAAGAGTATCTATTCACTTGTTCTTGGCCATTGGTTCTAAGACATTGGTTTGGGGTATGAGTTCACGTTACACGAAAACATTTCCTATAAATAATGGTGTTGACAGAGACTGAGATCAAAATCAGTTTCTTAGGACAAGAGACAAAAAGTATAATACTTTAAAAAGAGACATCCTTGTACAAATGGCACTAGGTACCTTAGTCACCAAAAATTTTGAAATCTGTATACTTAAAGGGTCACACGTGGGCAGTACCATGCATGCAGAACTAACACATGGTCATTTCTTTATCTATACCATATTTGTTTTTTTCAAAATCTTTTCTCTTTTATCTCTTTTTCACCTCCTATTTCCAGAAGGAGCAATGAAAGGTGGGGGTGGGCAATAGAATTACAGAATCAGGAGGTGGTAAGAGCAGAGAATTGGTGAGGGGAGAAAAAAGCAGCAGAAAGAAAGAAAGAGAGAGAAAGAAAGAAAAGAAAGAAGGAAAGAAGGAAAGAGAGAGAAAGAAAAAAGAAAAAAGAAAAGAAAGAAAGAGAAAACAAGATGAAGGCTGTGAGCAACAACTAGAGCAAAACAAAAGCTAACAAAAGAGAAGCTGGTGGACTGTCCTATATATGAAGCTATTTTGTAGGAAGGGAAGCAGGGATTTGGCAAGGGAAGTAAGGCAGGCCCCCAAAATAAGCTTCATTTACTTCGTCATTTAATTTGATGCTGGTTCTTCATTGCAGACAATACACTCTAGCTAGCTAGATGGAAAAGCTCATGAAGGCAAAACTAAAAACCTCAGGACTACGCCCATCAGAACTTGGAACCCGAGATGCCATGGACATTTCCAGGGAAAACATGAAATACACTGGCTGAGATTGTGATGCTTATCTTAAATAGAAAATGGGGAGAAATATGTACATTTGAATGCTATAAATTAGACTGCCAAATGTGGCCCATGTTTTTAATGAACTTTTATTGGCGAAGTCTGAGTCAGTGACTAAAGGTTTAACCACTATACTCATTTAAATATAACCGATGAGTGTAATGCCAAGCTGTCACAACTCAGTGTCACCAGGTCTTCAGTCACATTATATATACTGAGCCGGAGAAGACTCAGAGAAGGTGCCAGACAGAGGCTGCATGGAACTATTTTTTTTTTTTACGTACCAAAGGACTTTAGCTTGCTTGAGCTTAACATCTAGCGCCATCTTGATATGTTTTATATATTCTCTGAGAATAGAGGAGGTAATACTTGCTTATATGCACCCAGGAGGCTGTATTATCTAGTAGTTTGAAATTTGCTAAAGCAGAGACTTGACGTGTGTGCTCCGAGGCTGGGGAAGTGGTCAGTTAACATGGCCAACCACTCAGCTCCCATCTCAGCATGGCTTTCCTGCTCTCTCCTCATATGTAGCAATTCTGTCTGGCACTTTCTCTGCTTCTTCTCAGTATGATACTGAAGGTGACTGGTGACACTGAGTGATGACAGCTTGGGATTACACTCATCACTCATATTTAAATTAGAATAATGGTTAAACATTTAGTCACTGCTTCAAACTTTGCCAATGTAAGTTCATCAAAAACATGAATACTGGAAGTCTAATTTATAGAGTTAAAATTTGCTTAAGAATAAATTTAAAACAATCATTTCCTACTAGAAAAAGATTTACTAAGTCACTCAATGACTAATGCTGGTTTTAAAAGTAAAAATCTAAGAACTAATGGGTCTCAGGTAGAAAACAGATTTTTGGGAAATTAAGAGAGTATAGTGTCAAATTCAGCAGTGTGCATTTTTATAATGTAAACAAGTTTCAGGGTAACTCTGACCTTTCTCACTGTATTGTAAATCCATAAATGCCAAGGGTCTCCCACTCCAGTATATACACAAATGTCCTGGACCTACCCTATGATTATTTAGTGTCCAGGATAGTAGGGGGGCACATCTGTATTTTTCATTTATGAGAAAGATACTGATTTGTTCTTTATCTCCAAAGGCATAAACATTGCTTGTAAGAAAAAAACATCAGGGAAAACCGCAGGGAATAAAGTTCAGTATTAAATTATGACGCTAGCCTAGTCTCTACCATCAAAAACGGAAGGGTCAAGAATTATATCCCACATGCCAGTCTTAGAATACCCTGATTTCTAGGCTTCAATTTTTTTGATGAAGAAGAAATAAGCAGGCTACTCTGGACACATGGCCTATGGGTTAGCCCTGCTTTGCAAGGAACATTAATTTTAAAAAACCGAAAAACAACACTAAACAAAAGAAGCAGAAGCCGCAGCAATAATCCAATCCCCATCTCTTTTAGAGGTGACTTGAAAGGAAGGTTATACTTGCCTTTCATGGGTAGTATAAAGATCTCCTAGCTCTTTCCTTAGATGTCATCGTCTCTAATGCACCAGAATCTTTCTTTTGAGTAAATACTTAAGTAAGTATTTAGATGCTGATTCTTGCATTATGTAATCATATATTCTGGCCAAACAGTTAATCAGAGGGAAAAAAAATCAGCTACATTTTTTTTCCTGCCCCATGGTCCTGGAAATTTGGTTTATTTGAGGTTATATACAGCTCTTGGAAGCTATCCTCACACCTGGTTCTTCAACGGTTTCTCCATCCTAGACATGCAGTAACCTTTCTCCAGTAAAGCTCTTACCACGTTCTTCTTGCTCAGACATCTTCAACCACTTCCCAGTGCTTGACTTTACTTTTTTGTTGTTGTTGCCCAAGCTGGAGTGCAGTGGCATGATCACAGCTCACTGTAGCCTCAAACTCCTGGGCTCCAGTGATCCTCCCACCTTGGTCCCCAAAGTGCTGAGATTACAGGCATGAGCCACTGCATCCAGCTGGCTTTACACTTAAGACTCTCTAAGATCTATACCCCAATTCTTAAACCTTTCCTTCCTTTTCCAGCTTACGTATACAATAATCCAGCAAAGATCAGACCACTCACTCTTTCCTGTCTAATATTGTCAGTGCTAATATTGTCCCTTAGTATGGAAGGCTTTGTCCCCATCTCTAGTTACTGGTTACCAGCCTCCTTCAGAGTCTCACTCTGTTGCCAGGCTGGAGTGCAGTAGCGCAATCTCGGCTCACTGCAGCCTCTGCCACCCAGGTTCAAGTGATTCTCCTGCCTCAGCCTCCCGAGTAGCTGGGACTGCAGGCGTGCACCACCACACCCAGCTAATTTTTGTATTTTTAGTAGAGACAGGGTTTCAACATGTTGGACAGGATGGTCTTGATCTCTGACCTTGTGATCTGCCCACCTCGGCCTCCCAAAGTGCTGGGCTTACAGGCGGGAGCCACCAAGCCTGGCCTCCATGATACTTTTCCAGATCCCTCAACCAGTCAGTGCCCCTGAAACACTAACCACATTCTGCCTTATATTCAAGTTATGTGTAAATTCCTTTATGTCTTCTAACAGATTATAAACTTCCTGAAGGCAGGAGGATGATTCCTTGTTCACATTGGTTAGTCCAAAGCATCTATCTTAGTGTCTGCCCAACAAGATATTCAACAAATATTGAGCTGAGAATAATTGGCCTGGAGCCAGTGATCCTGACAATGATAACTACTATACCCTAATTAATTTGCTACATAACGAACCTCAGGTAATCTATGTATAATATGAGAAAATGGAACGAGGAGATAAAATAAGAAACTCAGTGGTAAAATACCTTTAGGAGGTATATAATAATAATGATATCTTCACCTTGAGTATGTAGCAAAGGTCAATGATAGAAATGGATTTTGAACTAAGTTTTTGAGATAAATCTCTGAACTTCTTTTAGTGAGAAACGCTCTTTTATAGAGCTCAATGTGCTTAAAATATTAACCCATGACATTATTCTGAGAGACAGGCAGTAGCATAGGATTAAAAAAAAAAAACACATTGCATGTGTGGACTGTTTCAAAGTCATATACAAGATGGTAACAAAGGTGGAACACAATTTTATAACTCTGAACACTCAGTTCACTGGTGAGATTTGTTTTATTCACCCTAGAATATCTGTGTCCTAGGGTAACAAGACTGATTCGCTATAAGCAGATGTTATGTGTTGACTTGTATCCCCCCAAAAAGATATGTTGAAGAATTAACTTCCGCTATCTCACAATATAACTATCTTTGGAAACAGGGTCTTTGCAGGTGAGGTCAAGTTCAGGTGAGGTCCTTAACATGGGCCTTAATCCAATAATCCTTTATAAGGACTAGTATTCTTATAAAAAGGGGTAACCTTGGACATAGAGACAGACATGCACAGAGGGAAGGCTATGTGAAGTCACAGGGAGAATGCTGCGTGAACATGAGGGTATAGATCCGGATGATGCATCTACAAGCCACAGGATGCCAAAGATAGCCTGCAAACCACGGGAGGCTAGGGGACAGGCATGGAACAGATTCTCCTTCATAGCTCTCAAAAGAAACCAACCCAACTATCACCTTCAGCTAAGACTTCTAGCCTCTGGAACTGTAGATAATACAATTGTGTCGCTTGAGCTACCCATTTTGTGGTAGTTTTTTAGGGCAGCTCTAGTAAACGAATAGTGGAATTTACTTACATTCTAGAACAGCTAGACTCTACAACAACCGCAGAGAAAACCATCTTACTCGCAGTTAGAGCACGGCTGTACCTTTTATGTAGGCAGCTTTAAATCCTTCATGGGAATAGGTAGGGTGTAAATGATAAACCCAATAGATGCCTATAGAAGGTAGGATTTGAATGATAACTTAAGAGTGAGATGCCTAGGGAAGACAAGTCATAGTATGTATAAATGAGGCTGAGTCATTTCTAGAGAGCAGTCACAATTGGAGAAGGAAGAGGACAGTCAGAAGGACTGTTCCCTTTCAGGTTACACAGAGATGCTTTTCAAATATCAATACACAGAATCCCCTTCCAAAACTGCTTTCATTCACACTGCGAATGAGCTCAGGAATTTTAAACAGTGTTATGCATTGATTTAATGGGCATGCAAACTGTTCGATGTATATACCTGTTGCTTCATTTAAGCTTGCCTCAAGGCGTACTGTTTCTAGAAAATGCTCTAAAATTTTTTCAGGTGTTCCTGACATCACAGTATACCTGGATGAGAAACAAAAATGCCATTAGTTTTTCAAAAGTGGGCAAATCATTAACAAAAAACTTTTTACTTATCTAAGTCTTTTTTTTTTTTTTTGAGATCCCAGGGACCCATATACTTTTCACGGTAGGACAGACCACGCACCTTGTCAAAGTCACACAAGAAGACAAAAACAAAACAACAACAAAAAAAATCCACAAAGTGAAGTCGTTACTACAAACACTGTTCTTTTTTCCCTATATGGAAATAAGGTAAACTTCTTGAAGAGCAGCTTTAGTAGGCTGGGAACTGAGAAACTTCAGTCTTTTTCAAAAGGGGAATAAAAAGGAACATGTAAAACCAGGGCAGTTCAGGTCAGGCAGCGGGAGCTGGTGAGGGAAATGACAGTAAGCTAGGTTATCCATATATGGGTTACTCGTAGCAAAACTTCTGTCCCACACTGGATTCCCCTGCCTATTTCTGGAATGCTCTGTCTTTCCCAACTGTACACTGGTATGTTCTTTGGAAATTCAGCTAATAATAAAATGAGAGAAAGCAAACAAAATCCCAAACACTAATGAGCAAACAAGCAAACCCCAGTAGCATCATAAATGGGAAATAAATTAGCAGTAGAAAATCCTTATAATTTATTTCAATGTCAGATATAAACTGACATTGGAAGTTATATTAGACATTATTTCAGAAGATCCTTCCATGGTGTTCTACAATCAACACAGGAGGATTTATTTTTTAAGTTGCGTGTGAGCTGTTTCAAAATCATACCTAACGCAGTGACAAAACACTACTAAGTGCGTGCTGTAGACAAAATACATTCAGATGATCTGGGTGCTTCTCTTCCAAAGCTCAGGCTTTGCTTTTCTACTTGAAATTTCACTTAAAAATAATAGGCAAGTAAAACAACAATGAAAATAAAACTGCCTAATGTTCAGAAAGCAGTGATGGAATTCAGCTCTGGTTTCCTTGCCTGTTTGAGACCTTTGAGGTGTGTTGAGATCCCAAGAATAACTCTAACATATTATTAAATCTCAGGGTCTTAACCCACAGCCTGAAGGAGTGATAAGCAGGCATTTTAACATATGTGCATGTGAAAATGGTGACAGAAGCACCCCTGGTATTGAATGAGGTAGCCGATGCAGGCTATTTGAAGGCAGCTGTTAGCTAAGACTGTCCTGTGAGTGCCTGCACAGGACCAGAAGGAAGCTAAACAGTTAAATCTTTGAGGAAACCTGGCTTTGGAGCTTAGAGGAGGAGAGAAGGGGAATGGCAAAAAAAAAAAAAAAAAAAAAAAAAAAGTCTACTTTCATCTCAAAAGTCTGAACCCTTTCTCAAAATAGATAAGGTAGAAGACAATGGTTTTTCCTCTTGTGGGCAATGAATATTTGAGGAAAGAAGATGGCACATATATATAAGACTTTGAATATTGAAATGGAGAATACTGTTCAATTCATTCAGTAATTCCTGAAATATATGATTCTTTAATAGCACTCACCAGATGAGTTGGAAAAGGAGTAGCGTAAAGAGCAAGGTCTGTCGAATGTTTACTACGCCCTAGACAGCTAGGTGGGCACTCAATAAGGTCGTCCTGTTTATTCCTGCTAGTTAAATACTATCTTCATTCTGCAGATGGAGAGACCTCTCAGGAGGGAGAGGCATCATGCCTCAGGTCACAGAGTTAGTAAATGGGAGATCTCTGACATGAGCCAGGTGTGTCTGGCTTCAGAGAACAAGCATGAGTTTCATGGCACTTTTCTGCTTGTAGAGCAAGACGCTCTAGATGGAGACCAGGTCTAGCTGCCTGGTGCTTTTTTCAGAACAGGAAATTCTCCATGTAATTAACAACCTTCCTCTAAAGAGGGCTTGTTCTGTTTGTTTCTGAAAACAAGTTTTATTTCAGTAGGAGTATGCATACATTGCATAACATGAAAACTGAATGGGGGAAAACGAGTCTGTTACTTTGCGTGGCACCGGGAAGAGGCTGCTGGAAAGTTGCAAGCTCTATAGCTAGTAACCACATGACTCATACGTCAGTTCGTGAAATGTGTCCCCTTGTCAAAGTTTAATTCTACTAGAAGATTGGCTTCACATTCTGGAATTCTTTGTTTGGACATCCTTTAGCTAGGGCATTCTCGCTGGTCAAAAGTAATAGAGAGCTGAGTGGCAAGCCAGAGGCCTCACCTCTCTAGAGAGAAAGTGGCCTCTCTAAGCTCTGCCCACCTGGCCAATTGGAGACCCCCAGAATCTTTCTTTTGCTACCAAAGAGTTCCTCTCACAGTGTAGTTGCCATGACTGCCTTACTGGAGTCTCTCTTCATAACTCCATAGAGGGCTGTTAGGTGCTGACATTCCCTTAGGGCAGGGAACTCCAAGAGAGAGGGGTCAAGAGCTTCTGGCCAGACACAGCCCTCTGGGTTCTTGGGGTTCTGGGTTTGGCTGAAACATCATGTGATGGCTTTGTTTCCCCCTGTCCACTGCCAGGCACCTACTGCTTGACCTCTGTTTAAAATGAGGTCAGGACCACTTGAAGACCACAAAACACGGCTCTTTTCAGTTTATTTCATGAAAGAGCAACTCTAGTCCAAGTTAAAAGCAAACTCCAATTGGTTCCATTATATAAGCTGTGAGGTTTTAAACCTCTGACATAAAATATTTTTCTGCAAATGAGGGCACTACAATCTGCTCCTAGGAAAAGGGTGTGGGGAAGGGGACCCGAAAGAGACTATCTTCCGGCACACAGGATGGAGCTGAGAAATGAGAAAACAGTCTAAGATAAAAGCAACACCGTAACTAAAACAGGAATATGCATTTCAAATTCTTTCTTACCAAACCCGTGTAATCACAGAGCAGAAAGACATCTGAAACAGTCAATGACTGAGCGCTCCATGGCATTTATCCTTCATGTCAAATGTTGCCTTATTATTGACCTCTTTAATATCACACTCAGAGTTGAGATGCTTAGGTAGAGTTAGGAGGTTTTGAAAGTTAAAAATATACACGTAAACAATTCTGGGTTTCTCAGGGAAAAAGTGAATCAGAAAAATAACAGGTAGCACCAACATGGTGACCATCTTTGAACTCAAAAAGGATGATTTCCGAGGAGAGGCCCTAGAGCTTCCTAAATTTTAAGTCCAGCTATGGCCATGGTTGATGCTACATTATCGAAGTCCAGAATATCAGCTCCAGATTTATTTACATGTCCTCTCCCCTTCAGCTCCGGTCTCATTTGGGAAGGTTCAACATGGAAAATGACCCCTTGAGAGAGCAGCTTTTCATTCTTCAGGGAGATGATCTTGTGTGGTGCATTAATTTGTACTCACTGATATTTCTCAAATGGCTCGCTGTGAAATGCATAAGTTTTTGAATTATGGAAGAAATTTGGATTGGAATACAGGACACAAATAAGGAGATATAATGGAAAATCAGAGCAGGCCTAAAATAATAAAACATACAGTTTCTCTTTTTTTATCCCTTTTAGTTTGATTTCATAAGAAACCTATATTTGGAGAACACCCTGAATGAAAGTCATTGTAACAAGCAAATGCTTTTGATCATTCCCCAATGACATGAAGAAGTGAAGCAAGGGGACCCCAGGGAACCTCTTGATCAGATGTTTGTAGGTTAAGGAGAATTCTCAAGGCTTGCCTTTTCAGTAAGCACAGTTTCCTGGGACATCTGAAGCATTAGTTTAAAATGCAGATAAAACACTAGTTATTTAAGGGAACCAAAGAAAATCACTAGAAGCAGTACCAATCTTCACATTAAAAAAAAATGTTTTCATTCTCATCCTCCTTAGTGGGTTGGAAGGACAACTGGTAAAAACATTTGGGCAAGAATTTTCAAGAACAGATAGTAGTAAACAATAAATTATAAGAAAATTTCTATGGTAATTTTATAGTTTTGTAAGTGAAAGGTAGTTTTTTACATAGTCCTTTTGACTCGGCTCTTGATGTGGAGTGGTTTGCAATATGTACTAAATAGTGTTGCATATGTAGTCTTACCTACTATATTTTGCTATAGTAAGCTGGCAGGTGGAAGGGGGATAGGCATGTGAAAACTGGTCAAGCTGGACTTGAATCCAAGCTTTGCCATTACAAGCTTCGAGACCTTAGGCAAGTAACTTGTTGCTCTGAGCCTGAATTTCTCCATATTTTAAAAGGTGCTGTAATGTGATAAGAATTCTATAAAATCTGAAAAATATACTATGGCTATTTAATAATATTATATTTCTTCCTGCCATCTTTGCAAATACATTGATTCACCCAAATGAAAATGTCTGGCCCTCAGGCTTTTAGTCTAAACAATAAAAATTAATCATTTATGGTGAGTGTCTTGATAAAGGGAACACCCCACTTATTTGGCAAACAAAGGAAATTACTTGAGATGTATTCTCCTTCAAAATATTATTGGGTGACATTTCTTTATAGAATTGGTGTTTTTATTACACTAAGACTGAAACAATCTCCATTTTAAAAACTAGATTCTACAATTTTCTGTGATTTCTTAGGGCCACATTTTCTATTCTCTGTCTTACCACTCAAATGTTGGTACATTTGATGAAGTCTTATGTAGTAAGTTGCAGCAAAAGCTGGAACTGAACATGGATATACTGAAAAAGACTCAAGTTAAACAGGACATCTGAAATATGTGAAGCTAATGCCCTTTTGACATTAGTAGGAATTAGTATGAATGAGGCCAAATGGATGCGTCTGGGCTGCAATCAATAGACTGTTTTATATTTGAAGTCTGGGTTTCCATCAAAGACGCTCATTCTGATAACAAGAGGAAAACACTTCACACGAAATCCTGCATACAAAATTCAAATCCCAAAAGTTCTCATCACCCAGGGGCCTTCGGATCCTTTGAGCTGCCTGGCATTGCTGTTCCCATTGTTCTCACACGCCTTCTGTTCCACAGCTATTACAGTTGAACACTGTATACAAAGAGTGGTTTTTAGAGTAAAGGAATATTCTCTCCAGAATTACTCTAGGCAGCACCAAGCTCAATGCTGTGACAGAAATGGATACATTATCCTCCACAAGATGTGTGATTAGTCAATAGAGAGGAAAAAAGTCACATACACTGCCATCTTCCACAAAGAAGGAGAACATGCTATTGTAGCAATGATGATACCATGTGAAAAGGTTAATCACAGTCTGGCAATTACAGTGTTGGATGCAAACATACTTTTGCTGAGGCTGTGAGTTTCCTTGATTAGAAGCTCTGTTCCCTGCTGGGACCTTCTCCAGCACCAAGACATCTTGGTCATGTTCTTTAAGTCTGACTGTGTTCGCCTCCACGTCCTGCAAATACAAATTACACCACATACAGATGCTGCCGTTTACTCAGACAATGAAAAAAATTTCAAATGCTTCAGAAACTCATTTGGTGCTTGTCATGCTAATTGTTGTGTCTACAAATGAAGTCATTTTCAAAGTCAAGGGCTGGAATGGTCAGAGAGAGGACCAGATGAGGTTTGAGGCATGTGTTTTTAAAACTGCTTTTACCCCAGCTTCAGAAAAACAGCAGATTAAAGCATAGTGTAGTTATGATCTGAGAAACCTTTGAGGGAAGGAAGTAGAGCAGGAAGGTGGGGAGTGAAGGCATTTATTATTTATAAAAATATGTGGTAAATAGCAAGCAGCTTCAGCAAAGTTCTTTTTCTTCTAAATGTATTTAGTTTCTGTAGGAGTGGGGCACCTCTTCCCTCTAATCAAAAGACTGTTTTTTTTTTTTTTAAATCAGTTTGAAATGTGTTAAAAATTCTTTTAAGTTATTTTGAAGATTTTTTTTTGAGATGAAGTCTCACTCTGTTGCCCAGGCTGGAGTGCAGTGGTGCAGTCTTGGCTCATTGCAACCTCCACCTCCTGGGTTCAAGTGACTTTCCTGCCTCAGCCTCCCAAGTAGCTGGGATTACAGGCAAGTGCCACCATGCCTGGCTAATTTTTGTATTTTTTGTAGAGATGGGTTTTCACCATGTTGGCTAGGTTGGTCTTGAACTCCTGACCACAGGTGATCCACCCACCTCGGCTTCCCAAAGTGCTGGGATTACAAGTGTGAGCCACCGTGCCTGGCCTATTTTAGTGATTTTACAAATTACATCAATGATAGTGGTTCTAATCTGATTCTTTCAAAGAATGTTTTGGCTGAGTGTAAACTCCTTGTGTGTAAACTTGAAATAGTAAAGTTTACCTTTAAATTTCAATATCATTGTAAATAATTTAAACATTTTAACATGCTTTTCCTCAATATTTGGCCCCCATTTAAAAAGAGATCAGATAAGAACCAACTCAAATTCCATCTGGTATTTCTTTTTATATCATTCAAAGGTATACATTTTAACCTTTTTTTTTTTTTTTATCATTAAGATGGTGCATTCCTAAGACAAACGTAGTTGTCAGAAATTTTGCCACCAAAGGCAAATGCTTAAGGTCATGCAGGGATTGATGTCCAGAAACAAGGACAGAAGCATGACATTGTAAATCATCATTAAGTAATGGGAATATACCCAAAAGCACAAAAGCTACATTTAGGATTTAAGGAGGGGATAGAGATACTATGGCTGCAAGAGGGACAGAAAGGAGCCTACTCTGCGGGTCAGCAGTGAGAGAAAGAGGGCAGTGTGACGCTAGAGAGAACAGCCTCCCCAGTGAACTCAAGATAGGGCAGGAAGGACCACAGGACACCTGAGAAGCCAGGGGTGGTGGGACAGCATTATCGTCCCTAAAAGTCTATGATCAGTCCTCTACCAGTCGAAGCTAGGTCATCCTTTCCAGGGACAAGGGACCACATGCTGTGGAGAAACCAGAAACCATTTCTTCTAAACATCACCTACTCTCACAAATTCCTTAATAAGCTTAGAGTAGGCTCATCTACAGAGTCAACTTTTAAGTGAAATTGCACAGTTCTCTCTACCACCCCGGATATTCACCAACCTGCCAATGTCAGAAATTCCTTTAGTTTGTAACAATTTGAGATAAAGCCCTTGAAAAGGAAAAAGCTTGGTTGGAGTAACCATGATGGATGTTAATTCCCAGTAAAATGTAATTACTCAATACATTAAAGAATGTGTGATGATATGAGACAGGCTCAGATTTGGGAGAAGGAGGTAGAAACTAGGAAGGTGTAGAAAAGAGAAAGACATGGGGCAGAAGGGGCTGCCCCTGTGTTGGGGAGTGGGATGGGAAGGACACAAACAAGGATGCCCAGGATGTCAGAGAGAAACTTCTCAGGCTGACATTCTGCCAAGGCAATTCCTATTTATTGTCAATTCTCACGGACCAGTGCAGGCATGTGTAGAGGGACTGGGTCCAGCACAGCATCCTACGTTTGCAGCTTTACTGGAATATCACCTTTGGATCCCAGGATGCATGCCAACACATTAACTATAACCAGGTTCGTAACAAAGGCTCTTTGTGCCTAGAGCAATTATTCATCACAGGCCTACTCAATGAAGACTATGTTCAAAGCTTTGCTTATTCAGTTGAAGGAAAAATGGGATGTCTCTCAGCCACAGTTTGCTTTGAACTCACCCTCAGGATCCGGTTGAAATCCTCCTTGTCTACTCTTAAGAAATGGCAATTATCTTCTCGCAAGACGATAGAGGCAGCTCTCGGGGCATCATTCACTAGTGCTAACTTGCCGAAGTCATCTCCTTCGTGCAGGGTGCAGACCACGCCCTGGATAGAGTAGAGCATGCAGATGAAGGGGATGCCTGAAACAGAGCCAACACCCACCGCCTCCTGCCACAAGACCGCAGCCCCTAAAACACTTGATAAATGGGCTGTACCTAGGGATGCCAAAGGGGATTAATTCACTAAATTAAATTATGATGTTCACTTTTCTTTCATTGAGTACTATAGTCTGTGGCTTAAAGGTAAACACTATAATCCATAAGGAGACAACCCCAGAAAGTACAATACTACTTTATGTATAATAACTGAGATAATTTATGATCAAAGATGTAATAATGTCTTTTCTACATCTAGGGACAATGTTGTTGCAAATTTAATGGTGGCACTACATTGCTAATACTTAGAGACACACTAGTAAATGGAGCGTAATAAAGTTTCAAAAAGAAAAAGATATATATATATATACCTTGCCGTAAATGACTACATTCACTGATCCTTTTAGAATAATGTACCAGGAGGTACCTTCTTCTCCCTGGTTAAACACTAGACACAAAAAGATGAAAAGACTTATGATAAGAATAGAAGCACATCAATATAAATTACAGCTTATCAAAACGTCGCTTTAAGTCCCCAGAATAACGCATACGTAAAATACGAGAAACATCACTGGCAAATACTAACTTGTTCAGGTGCCATATTATCTCCTTTTCTATAGAACATGAAAGAAAAAGAAACACTGTGTTCCTTGCTATGCCCTAAAAGATAGGTTTTTAGTAGATATCAGTTTATCAGCAATCTGTTTCTTAAAGCCATACACATTTCTCCCACAATTCATTAAACCTTATACCATAGAAAAATGGTTCTAAAAAGTAATCTGACATGTAATGTGACATTTGAAAACATGCAGAGGGGCACTACATATTATTTACATACCTACACACACTTGTCCCTTGGTATCCATGGGGAATTGGTGCCAGGACCTTCCAAGGGCACCAAAATCCACAGATGCTCAAGTTCATGATATAAAGTGGTATATTTGCATATACTCTACGCACAGCCTCTTGTGTACTTTAACTCATTTCTAGATCATTTCTAGATTATTTATAATATCTAATACAATGTAAATGCTGTGTAAATAGTTGTTATACTGTATTATTTAGGGAATAATAACAAGAAAAAAATCTGTACACGTTCGGTAGAGACACAACCATCCACTTTCTTTTTTGGAATATTTTTGATCTTCCATGGGTTGAATCCATAAATGTGGAACACACAGATGTAGAGGACTGACTGTATTTTTTAAAAAATGAGTTGGAATGATAACCACTACATTCAGGGTAGGAGGTACCTTGGCCTAGGAAACATGAGAGTGGGATAGAGGAGGGTACAAAGGATCTTCAAGTGTAATTGTATAATTTATTTTTTTCATTTTTTATTTTTTGAGACAGGGTCTCGCTCTGTCACCCAGGATGGAGTGCAGTGGCGTGACCATGGCTCACTGCAGCCTTGACCTCCTGGGCTTAAGAGATCCTTACACCTCAGCCTCCAGGTAGCTGGGACTATAGGCGTGCACCACTCCACTTGGCTAATTTTTACGGACAGAATTTTGCCATGTTTCCCAGGCTGGTCTCAAACTCCTGGGCTCAAGCAATCCATCTGCCTTGGCCTCATAAAGTATTGAGATTACAGGCATGAGCCACTGCACTCAGTGTGTATAATTTAGTTCTTTAGAAAATATGAAAAAAGGCCAGGTGTAGTGGCTCACACATGTCATCCCAGCATTTTGGGAGGTCATGGTGAGCAGATCACTTGAACTCAGGAGTTTGAGACCAGCCTGGCCAACAAGGGGAAACCCTGTCTCTACTTAAATACCAAAATAAAAATTAAAAAAGTTGGATGTGGTGGCACAAGCCTGTAATCCTAGTTACTTAGGAAGCTGAGGCAGGAGAATTGCTGAAACCAGAAAGGCAGAGGTGGTAGTGAGCTGAGATTGTGCCACTGTACTCCAGCCTGGGTGACAGAGTCAAAAAAAAAAAATAAATATATATATATATATATATACACACACATACATACATATATATATAAATATGGCATAATGTTAGTATCTGACAAAGATTAAGAAGGTATTTGTAATATTCTCTATTTTTTTGTTTAAATATTTAACTATTTTATAATAAAATGAAAACAATTAGCAAGTTTGAATGAAAAGAATAAAAGAATAAAAAAGAATAAGTCATTAGCAACCATTAAGAAAAAAATATGAAAGTGAGCCTTTAACATTTGAAGAAGTTACATTCTTACCAAAATAGATATCAATCTCATAAATATCACAGCTGATGACTGAAAGTAAAAAAAAAAAACACTTTTATAGTTCATGTTTCCTGCTTATTTGACTCATACCACACAGCCTGAAGAAAGCAAGATTTTCTAAACTATGTCTCTAAAGAGTTAACACATGTCCATGTGAAAAGTGTTCTATGTGCCATTAGGCTCAGGAAGCATCAGTTTAAACACGGTGAACCTTTCTCCTCATTGCAGAACTTCTGAGAACACATTAGCTTGCTGCTGTCCTGTGACTCCACATTTCCCGACCTTAGTAGATCACTAACCCTGCTTTTTCAAGCCAGATTTTTTTTAGGAGTAGTAAGAAGTGCCAGTTTACATAATATTGTTCACATCTATTCACATCAAATTTCCTTTTCTTGTTTCCAAATATAATCACAGAACTAACTACAACTTGGATTTTGGTGAGAGACTATATATTAACACTGGATATGTGTTTGAAGCAAACAAATTCTCTCCAGCTTGGAGCCTACAGTGGAAGTGAGAGAAGAAAAAGAAAGTAGGATGGTTTGAGCATCATTCTAACTAGCAACCTCAAGAGATAGATGAGTTCTTCTAAAGCTATAAACTGAATGAGGTCACTGGGAAAGGTACTGCCTCAGGCCCTTCCTGAAAGGCAGTGCCTTCATCCCACCCTCTTTAGACACTGTGGTGAGTCAGAAGGGGAGGGAGCGAGTTAGACTCAGGCTGGCACCCACTACAGTTGCTCGTACTAGAAAACCACAGTACTTCAGAGTAATTGACATGTGCTGGAAATAATCACAGGTCCAGAAAAACAAAAGTGCCACAGGACACCCTGCCAAGTCACCAAGTCAGTCCCGGTGCCAAGAAGCGGAGCGTTAGCAGCCTGGCTTCCTGTGGCATGTGCTCGCAAGGGTGCTGGCCAGGCGCAAGCTTCCAGTGCAGCTTTCACTTACACACGGTTCCTCCTTTGGCATGAGACTCAAAAATGAGAACACCTGCTAACTCTCGTTTCACCTAGAAGAAAAAGAGAAGAAACGTGCAAAGGCCACGTTTGCAGGTCTGGGTGGAAAACAGTTGTGCTCTTTCGGGGGGCACAATGCAAACTGTCCCGGGGTTTCCCACGCAGTCATCTCTCACCGTGCTTGCTGCTGCTGCTCTCACCTAAAATCACTTCCACTTGATTCGCTGCTAGGTTTTTAAAGCTTGTAGCTATTTTTATAGAATAGCTTATAGCTAATTCATACCAGACCACCTCCTTAGAGACTGTTTAAAACGTGGCCCCACCTGCATTAACTAGCCGACTTGTCTGCCTGTCTTTTGCTGTTGGTGAGAAGGGGAGACCATGTATATCATATGATTCTGTCGCTACTAGTGGCTCTTCCTTGCATCACATATAATGCATCACGGCAAACGTTGGAAAATTCACTGTCTTGAAGTTGAATAATGAAGTCTAAATGAGTGAACACATTTATATTCTTAGTTAAAACTCCAAATTATTCCTAGATAGCTAAAATTCAATTTTTTTTTTTTTAAATTCCAAATGATGGTCCCAAATCATGGCTCTGTCTTTCTAAGAACACGGTAACTTGAGATTTTTCTATGCCTGGGTACCTGGGGTTTGAGGTAGAAGATAAGACTACCCACAGTCCGCTTAACTCCACCAAGACCACCAGGGAAGTCAGATCAGGGGCATGCTGGGTCCCTGGAGCACAGGTGGGGAAAGGAATCCTTCCTTCCTTCCCTCTACATCATGAGCTCCTGAAGCCTGGGCTGTCTGCCCTATATATACGAGGCCTTCCCAGGTGAGGCTCCCAGGCACTACACCTACGCCCTGTGGAGAGAGTAGGGATGGCAAGGGCAGTGGCAGGTAGGAGGGAGGCTGGGCTGGACCACTCCCCTGGGCAGTCCATGTAGGTGAGCAAGTTTCCAGACCCTCAGTGGTGCCAGAGGTGGCAGACACGTGAAGGAGGCTTGTCTCTAGTTGTTGTAGGAGAGAGGGGACTTGAAGCCTTCCTGCTTGTTGCTGGGCAAATGCCTCCCTGCTCTCAACAGAGACCTGAGCTTACCTCCAACAGCAGGGACCAGCAGGTACCGATACTGTGAGGTAGCAGAACATCACTTTTAGTGAGCTAGGAATGAAAACAAACGAGGCATCTAGATCTTTCTTAGGGACCTCGTATATGCTCTGTGAAAGCTGAAACCACTTTCTTCTTCTTCTTGACTTATTAGCATGTAGGACATGTGTGTTGCCTACAAATCACATTGTTATGGGAGGAGGTCTTTCTATCTCTATTCAGAGGCAAAAATTTCTGTCTCCTAAATACTCTAATCAGGTAAAAGTTCAGAATTAGATACAGCCACTGGGTCATCTTTTATTAGTGGGTACTGTTATCGTGATCAATATATCTAAGCTGATGCTCTCTTGAACCTTCTGCTTCCATTCTCAAGAAGGCAGCAAACCCTGGTGGCGTTGGCCCCATGAGCCAAGACAGGTCATTCAGATTTCCCTCTTTCCACCCTCTGGCTACATGTCATGGCAGGATTCAGACTCCCTCCCAGGCCTGGTTCTCTTATCTGAGTGTGCAGGTTCCAAAATTCACATTCAGAGATATGAAGCACATGTTCCAACCCTACTCACATCAGGCTGCTCTGGGGTTTAGGGCACATGGGCAACTACCAATAACGCGATAACACTCGATTCCCTTCCAGTGATTCTTCTTGGGTGTAACTTCCTCAGCACCTCATAAAAGAGTAGAGGTGATTTATGAGGTGAAAATCAGGCATTCTTTTCCCCCACCTCATCTTCATACTCGCCTCTGTCCTAACAATGCATTTATCCCAAAGTCTTCTAACTATGCCAAACGAAGAGAAAACTTACCGTGGTAGAAAGATGCGATAAGGCTTTAATATGAAGGAGCTCTTCATAGATTATCTCTAGGTCGTCCACAGTCCTCTGGCCAGGTCTACAAAGAAACCAAGGAAAAAGGAAATATGGAAAAAGGGCATCACTAGGGCTTCAAACATGGAGACGGATCCAGGTGTCAGTAACATGCTCAGGGATTTCTTCTGCATGAAAAGATATTGGCGGAGGGTGAGGCTGTGCCAGTAAAATCCCTAAGGGGATTTTTGAAATAAATGTGCTCCCTGATGAAAGGATATGGGAGAAAGCCAAAGTGCACAGGATCCTTCTCTTCTGATCGCAGAGGGAAGAGCGCCTCCATTCAAATGGTAGCTGGCTAACTCATCTCTCACTTTGTAGATGATTGATCTAAAAAAATTGCTTTTCATTACCACCTTAATCAGTAATGGCAAAACATGTCTTTTAACACCACTGGAAACAAGTGGTATAATCAACTTGACAACTGATCTAAATTCCTTGAGATCTTGTGTGCTATCTTAGACTAGCAGAATAATAATGCCGCTGTCACTATTATTTGGGGTTATATAATGTTTTTTCTGGAGGACTCAAATATAGGATGCATGCAGACTCAACATTTTCTTTTCTAGCCCTGGGGAGATAAAGGCATGAGATGAAGAGAAGGCAAATGGTAGCATCTGGGATTGGTAAGAGAAGGCAAGAAGGGAGGTATGTGTCCACATCCCAAACTCTGTTACAAGGACCACCACTCTCCATGAGATGTTAATCAGTTTATGTGAAGCATTTTTATTCTAAAATTTATTATGAAACTAGAATCCAATAACATGCCTTTAAGGACCTCAGCATATAATCTGTGAAAGTTGAAACCAGCTCCTTCTTCTTCTTTACTTATTAGCATGTGGGACATGTGTGGGGCATGAGGGTGCTGTGGACATTTTTGGCATTGGAAGACTGAATAGATTCCTAATCACTTTTCATATTTGTAATTATTTTGAAATCATTCATAGTGTTTTATTATATTAATGGTAGGAGATGCAACTGGTCAGTAACTCGAATTTTTTGTTGCTCCCTGCAAAATAAAGAATCCTAACTAATATGTTTTTGAAACTTGAAAACAAACTAATGGGTTATTCAGAGAGTTCTAGGAAGTCGACTGAGAAACAATCTATACATTGATGGATAGGCAGCAGTTACTCTCAGCTAATTGCTGCAGTTATGAATGTTATCTGTTACATAATCATTGGTCTATTTTGTGCATTTTGTCCTCTAAAATTTTAACAATGTATGATATTATTCAATATTGTTGTAATTACTACTAATTAAACATTGAACCCTTAATGAACTACTGATGATGTAACATCATGACATTATCATTTATAAAGTGTTCCTTGGTAAATAAATTTGAGAAGTACCGTTGTACTGAATACAGCATTGGATTTAGGGTCTGAAAATCAAGTTTAAAATCAGTGCAATAACTCCCCAGCCATGTGACATCAAAGTCTTAGTCTCATATGAAAACTGGGGACAATTTCCAAGAGAGATGTGAGAGCTAACAGAAGGAGCAACCATAAAGGTGTCTACATATTTATCTGTGCAAGTGAAAAATAACCCAGCAAAGTGATATTCAAAACTCAGATCCTCGCAGAAGCAGTTAAATAAACTTACAAATGAAGTATGACATCTTTTTGGTCTACGAGAGTACATCTGAAACTTAGTCTATTATTAGATAGGGACTCTTAGTCATCAAAACTGAATTATAAATATTCTAAAATAGTTAATCGGATTAAATAATTTTGCAACCATATTCTAATATGAGGAAGATGACAGATTTAGTGGGGTCTAACGAGAGGAAGAAAACTCTGCATACTTTGCACAGTACCTTCCCAAGGACAGCTTTAATATGAACAAAAGAATGTTACAACATTCCCTTATGGAATCAACAGGGGCTATCTTCCTAATCCTGACTGTATAAAAACAGATACTAAATCCATGACCCGGGAGACACTAGTCAGGTTCACCTCCTGCTAAGGGTCACCACTGAGAGACACAACTGCACACCAATCTCGTGCTTATGGTGGAGCCCACAAAGTATGGGACCCATAAAGATGCTGAAGCTGTGGCCACAGGGGCTCCAAAGGAGCCAGGCTTTCTCAGCCGGAGGCCTTCTCGGCCAGAGGCCTTCTCAGCCAGAGGCCTAATCTACTACTTGACTTGAACATAGGGATTTTGAAACTGGGACCCTTGGGGATTTAAAAGTCAATCAAGTCACCTTCATCTATCTACTACTATAGAGGCAGCTAATGTGAAAGTCTCAAGGTAGGCGTAATAGGATTATGATCTTCAGACAAGAAGCAGCCCTGCTGTTCTTGCTACTTGATATCAGTGGCAAATAACACGGAACCCTCCTCGAAGGCTGGCTAAACAAGAAAGCAGTCACCAAGTCTCATTCATACCTCCATGGGGTGGGCTGTCATGGTGAGAGGAGAAAACCTCAGCTGGGAAAAGAAAGGCTTAGAATTCTGCTCTAAAATCTTGACATATTCAAAGTTGTAATTTTGGGAGCAGATCTCTATGAGGTTAGGATGAATGCTTATGTAATATAAATATGAGATCTGTATTACTCAACTTTAATGGATTTCTTTTTTAAAAATGCTATCCTGCCTGGGTGTGCTGGAACACACCTGTAGTCCCAGCACTTTGGGGGGCCAAGGCCGGAGGATCACTTCAGTTCAGTTTGAGACCAGCCTGGGCAACGTAGTGAGACACTGCCTCTACACACACATACATAATGCTGCCATTTGGGTCTACAAGTCTCAACATATTAATAATATTGCATCTGAGATTTGAAACAGAATGAAGAACTGTCAGACCCTCAATGCCATATACTAAAATTTGACATTGTGGTTCAAGGCTGACCTTTGAGCTGTGACAGCTAGTATTAGAATCTGCACAAAGTATAGAAGGAGAGAGGTAAAGATGGCAGAATTCCAGCTCTGAACCATGCTCAGTTTAACCACTGCTTTCCACTACTGAGCACGCCTGAAGCTCTCTCCTCTCCCCACGCTCCTCCCCCTTGGCCCCCTTCCTGCTTTACCGAACATTGCTTCTCAATGTCTTTTTGGTTTGTTGTTCTTTTGTCTACCCCTTATATTGTGTTTGGCCCCCAAGGCTTTGTTCTACCTTCTCTCCCTGGGAAAAACTCTCAACTTCCATCTAGATAATGATGAGACCTAAATCTTGTTCTCCAAATAGCCCTCTTTTCTGAGTTCCAAGGGCTTCCTGGCCATCTCTTCCTAGATAACTCACAAGGACCACCAGCTTAATCAATCTAGAAGTGCTCCCTCTTCATCACACAGGCTCCTGGAAAAAAGATCTTGACTTCCTTCTCCAGACTTATCTATTTCCCCTCGTCACATCTTCCCTGATAGCTACACTCTCTCCAGCTATCCCAGGCATCTCTCCATTCCTCAAACATGCTAAGCTTTTCATACCTGCAAGACTTTTTGCATGCTCCTCTCTTTGCTTAAAATACTTTTGCTTCTGCCTCAAGCCCAGCTCAATGGCATCTTTCCTAAGTGAAACTGGTTCTTTAACCTTCGTCGCCCAGGCTGGAGTGCAATGACACGATCTCGGCTCACTGCAAACTCCGCCTCTGGGGTTCAAGCCATTCTCCTGCCTCAGCCTCCTGAATAGATGGGATTACAGGCACATGCCACCACATCTGGCTAATTTTTGTACTTTTTGGTAGAGATGGGGTTTCACCATGGTAGCCAGGCTAGTCTCGAATTCCTGACCTCAGGTGATCCATCCACCTCGGCCTCCCAAAGTGCTGGGATTACCGGCATCAGCCACCACACTAGGCCCGCTCTCTAACATTTATTCCTCCATGGCACATGGTCCTACTACTATGGTAATTACAACATACTGTCACGAATGTTATTTGCTTAAATATCCATAACTCTAGACTGTTTTTCTCAAGAGAAGTAGTATCTGGTAGTACAAAGGCACTGGATTGGAAGCAGAAACTGAATTTGAGATCTAAATCATGAACTTCCTAGTTGCCCAAATGATCTAATGACTTGTTTCTGCATCTGTAAAATGGAAATAATACAAGGGATTTGTTATAAAGGTCAAATCAGGTAATATACATGAAGCTTTATATATACTGAAAATATAGTACAAATGTAGGGTGGTATTGTTATCAGGGTGGGTGTTTAATACAGCTCATTGGATCAGTGAACACGCGAGTTCTCACAATTCATGATGAATTTAGGGTCTGCCCAAGGGAGATGGCAGTGGTGCTCTGGAGCAGTTCTTCTGTAGCCTGAGGGAGATGCATCCTCCTGCTCTGTTGTCCTTCCCACTGAGGTTAAGTAAGGCAAAGCATCCATGGCACAGCTCACTTTTGTTACAGGACACATTTGTTTCATGGCAAATAGTTAATTATTAATAAAGGGAAGAGATGTGAAAATGATGGCCCTCACCTCTTACTCCCAATTCTGTGAAAGGATAGAAAAGGTCATTTCTCTTAGGATTATAGATTTACTCGTTTGGTTGTGAAAAATTCCCACCTTAAACCAGCTAAAGGTACTCAGTCTACCTATGTCAACACCAGTGGGGGTTTGAACAGAAGTTCATTCAAGACTCACAAGTAGCACCTTGCTAATCTCTTAATTTTGGCCAGATTTTTGTCTGCCATGCTAAAGGTTTGGCAGAAAAGATATTTTAAGGTCCAAAATGGCATTGGAAAACAAATGAGCACCACCACCACTACAAACAATGAACTATCAGCAGACCAGAAAGTTTTAGGAATTCCTGGATAAGAGAAAACAGATGAGAAAAGAATGACTGAGAAATAAGACCGGAAGCAGCCGGCTGAGCCCTCAGGAAGAAAACCATCACAGGAATAACAAGGCATCACTGATAAGACAGCACTGCATCAGTCAGCCCAGAGGGCAGGAGAGAGTGATGTCAGACAGGTTGATGAAAAGGCCCACCACTTGGTCAGGCCTCTCCCCTCCTACCCCTGTCACACTCAGTGGTGGATGGGGCAGAGTTACTGCCAGGCAAGACCTTAAGACCTGCTCTCTAAGACAGACGCCCCAGGAGGACTCAGTGTGAACACTGCAGCCTGAAGGAAGCAGAACAGAGGGTGTAAAAACCCCAGGCTCTTCCAGGAGACACAGGAGGAAAAGGAGGCAGCTCTCCCAGGAAGAGCAGGGAAGGGCTCTGTTCCCAGGAAATCCTTTCTATTTTGGCAACTAGTGAGAGGAAAAGGGATGGCGTGAGCCTGCCTGCTCCCCAGGTACCTCTCCCAAGCAAAGCCTGCCAGGAAACCTGCATCCTTGCAGGGCCAGCCCCACCACTTCCAGGGGAAGCTTTGTGGGGGGTGCGACCACCACGTCTGCACAGAAGCCCACATGGGCAGCTCGCCCTACCTCCTGGTCTTTTATTCATCAATAACCCACGCAGAGAAAGAGAGGCTTCCATGGGGAGTCCCTGGATGCCTCAGAGAATTCACAGCAGCTGTTCAAGACTAAAGGGAACGACGCCTAAAAACAGTTTAGTTTCTGAATACTAAACAACACACTCAAGCTGAAAAGAAAAAAAGAGAAACACGGCAAGAACAAAACCCCAACCCTGTGGTCTGAGGTGGTCACAATAATCACAGGGCAAGCAACTACCATTTGGTAATCCATGCAGGCAGCAAAGAACTTTTCGGTCCTGTTTACAGCCCAAGTTTTAACAAGGTGAGAGAAGTCAGGACTTCCAGGTGTGAAGAGACTTACTTTTAAAAATGAGTATATTCACAGCTAGCAAAGCAACAAAAGCACTTGTGAGAGGTTTGCTGTGAGCCAGGACACTGTCCCTCGGGAGCCTCAACGTGTCATGAGGATTGAAAGTTGAGATGAGACCCAGGGAGGAGGCCAGGTGGAGCAAAAGTCAGTCTGGTCAACCTGTGCCCGCCAAAGTGCATCAGACTGGAGCCCCCTCCCACCCCAGGGGGTCTCAGCGGTCCTGGCAGCAGTAACAGAAACAGCCCAGCCTTTCAGAGGCCGCCGGCTCGGAGCTGCTGTGCCATCTAGTGTCTCAGAAAAGGCTCACCTCTCTACTCTCACATCAGACAAAGGTTCTCCCCTGATCCACCCCCACCCCTCAAAGAGCACCCGATCACATCTAAAACTGAGCGCTCCCCACCACAATCCCTGAACAAAGTCACATTTTAAAAGTGGGTTTCTCTTGGCAAACAGTGGCATTAAGCACCTTTCCTGCTTTGGTCTTTACGGGGGTGATAGAGAAAAAAAAAATGGAGAAGAGATCCTGCAAATCAACCCCCAGACTGTTCAAACAGTAATGAAAGGGTCCCAAGGACTGAAGGCAATTTGGCTTTCAAGAGTAAAGGGAACGCTGTGCCCGAGCAGGAGGAGAGAACTCCCATGCTCCTTCATAAGAGTAACCTACAAGGCTGGGGAAGTGAATTGACTCTCTGACTGCTCTGAGTGGCAGCCGGTGAATGTACCTGGTCTTTACTTGTCCTTCTCCAGATGTCACAGGGAGAGATATTAGGCATCCCTGCTTCTTTACAAATCTGCGTGGTGCCACATTGATGTGGATTTGTCGGATCCCGCTGTGGAAAGGCCTAGTTTCTGCAAGGGTTGCATTCTGGCAGCAATGTCTAGTTACAGACAAGATAATAAATGGGGATGGATAGGGAAGCAGTTTATACATTAAAGGATGGGATGGCTCAGGTGATATTGGAAGCTGCTGGTAAATACAGTTTTATCAAGGTCAGAGACAGAGCTCCTCAGTTATTGGAACGTGGATAAGATGAGGATTCATCCAGCCACCAAGCAGCACATCAGCATGACCGTGGTAAAATATGCAGGTAAAAAAGCAAATAACCGAGTCCTCTACACTTGTTGCCTAGCAGACCCTGGTATAAGGGGAAAACACCCAGAGAAGTGAACATTATAAATATCTACATAAGCCATACTGAAGCTTCAGGGTTTTAAAAAAAATGCCCTTTTTCATGTGTGAGATGCAGGGCTGCTTTATTTTTGATGTAACGCTTCATCTCAATCCACCTGATTCTCTGACTTTTAAGTCCTTTCTCAAACTTGGACCATTTTCCAGCACTGTTAAGATCTTCTTAAGGTCTCGCTCTTCCACTTCCTTTAAAGGAAAGTTTAGTGCAGTTTTGCACTTCCTTGTCTAGCAAAACCAGCAAAGCATGTTTTATCTTTGCTTCACCTCTCAGGACCCCTGCTTCTTAAGTGTCAGAGACATTCCAGGAACCTGGTGACAGCACATTTAAAGTGTCCAACCCAGCTCCGACTGCTCAGCTCCCTGCCATGCCACCACCCCCTCACCTTATCTTTAACCCCCAAAAGGACATTTTCAGTTCATTTTCTAGTTCTAATAGCAGAGCTTGTGTATACAGGGATCTTTTCCTACTTTGTGAAGTTGGAAATGAATACCGCCTACAACTGCAATAAAGGGCAAAAGCTTCATGAATATTTGTGAGAAATGAAGTCATCCCTGTCAGGACATGGGATAAGGGTTTCATAAATCATGGCTTCTGAGTACTAAGTGTTTTTAGGACAATGTGGTTTCATCATGTTTAGAAACTGAATGTGCCCAACATTCTTCCAGCAATAGTGTTTACTACAAAGACACTCAAGGAGTTTAATATTAAACCTTTTAAAAGGTACAAGTACCAATATTTTTCTTTAAAACATCCAAGCAGCAAGTTGAGAAGAACAAATAAATTTGGATGGAGTCGGATAGTATAACTGCTTGCCTTTGAGGATGAAATATACATGTGAGATGGAAAATGCAAATGTTTTTTGAGAAGGTGCTATATGAATGCATTATTACTTTTTCCTTGCAAAATGTCAATTCTTAATTAATCAGGGACATCGATTATTCATATTTTGTGGTTATTTCACTGCTTGTTCAGTAGATTCACTACTAGGACACACTTGAAGCAACCCAGTAGAGAGAAAAAAATACTGTCCATGAAAGAAAAAAAGAAGAAATAAAATTGAACTTGGAGTAAGATTTGGATCAGTTCCTGGTTCAGCTGCATATACAGTTGTGGGATGTTAAGAAAGGCACTTGAAATTGACTAAGCTCGATTTCTTTGTCAGGACGTACTGGATTAGCATTAGCCATGCTTAGTTCACAGAGCTTTTTAGTGGCTCAAAGAGGGGAAGGATGTGAGATCACTATATAAACTATATCATGGTATTCAAATATTAGTGATTAAGCTTGGTTTGTGGTTCTGGCTAGAGGGTTGCTGTGGAGTAAGTTGACTCTTCCCAGAGCTGTGGGTTTCCAGTCGTTTTTACATGATCTTTAGACTAAATTTTCCAGCAACTCTTTAAGGGAGCTGTGAAGAGAGGCAGATATTTGCAAGTTGGGTACCAGATTTGGCAAATAAAAATATTGTGTGGAATATATCAGAACATTGTTTGTTATTCATCTGAAATTCCAATTTAACTGGACATCCTGTATTTAACCTGGCAACCCTAATCATATGGCAATTAAAACTATAAAGCACTTCATTTCTGTGCAATCAGTTTGACAATGGATTTTAAAACTTTAGACCCACAAGGCCTGTTGGATTCTGCTCCTGACAATACATAGTAAAACTCAGAATATAAGATAAAAATAAAAGAATTATAGGTTCCAGAAGCACATAACTCTCCCAGAAAAAATAATCTTCATCATCATCTTAACCCATTATAGATTAGTAGCATGCCTGGGAACCTCCCATGCTAGAGGACTTTTTCCACAGTAGATGGTGCACTCCATTCTGGTTTATATGGTAAAAATTTAATGAAATTAGATTAGTTTGTAATAATTATTTTATTTTTTTGAGACAGAGTCTTGCTCTGTTGCCCAGGCAGGAGTGCAGTGACAAGACCATGGCTCACTGCAGCCTCCACTTCCCAGGCTCAGGTGATTCTCCCACCTCAGCCTCCCAAGAGCTGGGATTATAGGCATGCACCATTACACCTGGCTAATTTTTGTATTTTTTGTAGAGACAGGGTTTCACCATGTTGCCCAGGCTGGTCTCAAACTCCTAGGTTCAAGTGATTTGGGTGCCTGGGCCTCCCAAAGTGTTAGTATTATAGGTGTGAGCCACCACACCTGGCCTTGTAAGAATTATTTTAAATTGGATTTCCATGACACCTTTCCTTACCAATGTTCAAAGCTTAAGCCCATGAGTCCATTGTGAGGCCCCTTTGAGCTGTGGCAGGTGGTAGGGCACAGGTTCAAGAGTCAAGCAGACCTGAGTTGAATCCTGAGTCCAGTGCTTTCTGGGTAATCATAGGCAAGTGACTCAGCCTAAGCCTCTGTTTCCTAGTCCATAAAATGGGAGTAATATTACGTGACTACCTCAGAGTTTTGTTAAAGGAATTCAATGAATTGTTTCACACAGTGTCTAGCACATATATGCTCAATAAATGGTGGCTATAATTAAATTCAGTTGGCACTTGTGTTTTCATTTCCAATCTATTGTGAAGTAGGGAGAGGGCAAGAAGGTATTATTGAATTCCTCTTCTACCTTAAGAGACTTGTAACCTGGAGATGTTAGATGATGTAATGGTAAACTGGCAAGAGTAGAACCCAGGGCTGTTGTGCTCAGTAGTATTTTCACTTTACTTAGAGACTCTTGGGTCAAACACATGTATCTCAAAGGCTGTCATTTCAAACTATAACAAATACCATCTCATAAAACTCAGTATCTAGCTTTCTGTCTTTAGTTGGCCCCGCCAATCTACTCTCTGGAGATAGCAGAGAAACCACCTACTGCAAATCTGATCATACCACATCTCCCTCTAAAACTCTTCAGTGGTGCCCCAAATGGCTATAAAATAATATCCAAGGTATACAGAGGGCATGGCAGATGCCCTCCACTGACCTCAGCCTAACTCTCCAGCCGTGTCTCCTAGTGCTCCTGTCCAGTTACTCCCTCAGTGTGAAACAGTTCACAGTTCCCTGTGGAACTTCCCCAGCGTCTTTCTGCCCCAGCCCTGCCCCTGTCCGGCTAGGAGCACTTTCTTTGTTCTGGGAAGAAGAGTATGAAAACATTATTTTTTTGCTGCTCTTAAGAAGAAAGGTGCTGGGCCCAGTGGTTCATGCCTATAATCCCAGCACTTTGGGAGGATCCCACTGAGGTGGGAGGATTGCTTGAACTCAGGAATTCAAGACCAGCCTAGGCAACATAGTGAGACTTGTCTCTACACAAAAACTAAAAAATTAGCCAAGCATGGTGGTGTGCGCCTGTAGTACTGCTACTTGGGAGGCCAAGAGGGGAAGGACCACTTGAGCTCACGAGGTGGACATTGAAGTGAACTGAGATCACGCCATTTCACTCCAACCTGGATGACAGAGTGACACCCTGTCTAAGAGAAAAAGGAAAAGAAAAATAGAAAGGGCTTGAGAAACAACCTAAATATCCAATGATCACAAACTGAATGATTAAAGAACATTCAGAGAATAAACTACTCTGCATCTAGGTAAAAGCTCCATTCTTAAAGGATAGTTAGCTTTAAGAGAGAATGCTATGTTATTAAGTGTAAAAAGTTAGTAATTAAAAAATAACCAGAAGGATAGGCACCAAAACGTTAACAGTAATTAACTGAGACATGTGATTGCAGGTGTTATTTCTTCTTTTTTAACTCTTGTCAGTAGTTTCCAAATTTTCTCCAATAAAGAGATCGACTTTAACAATAAAAAGTCATTAAAACCTTGAGGCAATCTTATAATAAGCCTGAAACTGTAGATGAGCAGCTAAGTTCATCCTCCCCTCTCCTGAATCTGAATCATAAAGGTAGCAATCCAATGGTTGGCTTCTTGGCCATGTGGATATGAGGAGTAAGAATAAATTGGGCCGGGCGCAGTGGCTCATGCCTGTAATTCCAGCACTTTGGGAGCCCGAGGCAGGCGGATCACGAGGTCAAGAGACTGAGACCATCCTGGACAACATGGTGAAACCCCGTCTCTACTAACATACAAAAATCAGCGTGCCTGTAGTCCCAGCTACTTGGGAGTCTGAGGCAGGAGAATGGCTTGAATCCAGGAAGTGGAGGTTGCAGTGAGCCGAGATTGCACCACTGCACTCCAGCCTGGTGACAGAGCAAGACTCTGTCTTAAGAAAAAAAAAAAAAAAGAATAAATTGCTTTTAAAGGGAGAGGCAAAGAAATGACCCACTTAATGCAATCATTTCTTTAGGTAAATTCTACAAGCTTTCACTTGCGACACCAAAATCTCTCCAGTAAAGGCCAAGGCGAAGGTCGCCATACAGTGAAGGAAGGATTCACAGTGACTGTCTTACTTCATAAGCCTAGGATCTTACAGTCGAGCTTTTCTTCTCATCTGATTAGCATAGGAGATAAACTTCGTAACTGTGGACATTCTCTTGACACATCCCAGCAGAAATCAAAACCCTAACCACCACCAATTTTAGACTTGCTAATCTGGAATCCCCTGAGGAAACAAATCCCCCTATAATTACCAGGATTTCAAATTCCAGACCCTGGAATACAGTTTAGACAAATAAAGATCCTATTAAAACAGGCGCAGCTAATTAACACAAAATACACAGCCTCTCATGCACCCTCTACAGCAAGTGTGTGGAATGGAATAGCAGTGGGGTGGTCTCCACCCAGCCTCTGCTGGACAGCCTTGCATTAGGGCAGCCAATTAAGGGATAAACAATACCCTCCCCAACCCCACCCACAGTATTTTGCCTTTATGTCATTTAATCCACCTTAAATTGTTGTCTTTCAACTTTACGCCCCATAGCATATGTTTGATATGAAGCCAATGTACCTCATGTTTCCATATTTCTTAATGCCTTAGCAGTATGGGCAGTAAAAAAACAAAACAAAAAAACAAACAAAAGACAAAAAAAACACTTCCAGGACCTTTGAATATGCTCTCAGCTTTCTGGAGCAAGGTGCTCAGCTGGTCTCTTCAAAGACAACAATGATACTGGCAGTTCTTGATCAATTAAGCTTGTTTTCTTTCCATTAAGGTAAAATTAAGTAGTAGCTCCTAGCAAATTAAAAAAAATGGGGCGTGTGTGTATGTGCATGTAGAGGTGGAATGTCTGTCTCCTAAAATTAGATTCCTTACTTTTCACATTTCCATCACTTGGAGTTGTTATTCCAGCAGAAAGAAAACTGAAGAGTCAAAAGAAGAAACTGCCAGCCCAATTCCAATGATTACAAAGTTTCAGAAAACCTGGGGAGATGGGAAAATCCCAGGGGCAACTGAAATATTAATTTATCACATAAGTAAACTCAAGTTTCTGTGTTTTTGATCCAGTTGGAAGACTCTCTAACTTTCCAACAATTCTCTTAATGTTTTATATATATATTTCTCTGTGATCAGGCCCAAATGACTTATCTGTTTCTCAACTTACTTAGGCTTCTAGGCTGTCAGGCATTTTCAGAACTGCAGACCTAAATTTCGATTTGGGAAAAGTATCTACTTAATTGCCCTCCCACCTTTAGGCTGCTCTCTGATAGACCATCCTGAACACTGGAGCCTATGTCTCACTCTACTTGGAAGGAGAGGTTGGAAGGCTTGTATAGCAGAGCATCCCATCTCCTTGAAGCCTCTTTTTCGTCTACAGTTGACCTCAAGTTTACAATACTCTGCTTACCTAGTCACTCCAGATCTTTTTACGATGTGTTTCTTTAACCAAAGTACCTGCTCAAAGAAAACCAAAATGCACATTTCTACTAGTAAGAGTCTCCATTATATCTACCTGCTGTAGGGTAACCTCTTGTTTTTAGATTTATAAACAAAGCAAAATCAAAACAATAAGCTCTGAGAGCTCCGTCTGTGTTTGATGGCCCTGTCTCGGAGCTACAGCAACAGCACCGTCAAACTGTCATCCTTCTGTAGCACTTGCCCCCAAATGCCATCTAGGTCTGCACCTGCGAAACCAGGATGGGCATTGTGAGTCACTCTGTCTGCCACCACATAAAAAGCTAATTTCACATGCAGAATGTATGTTTTTTCAATACCAATAGCAACAAGAGTGTGCCAAAAAAATTTCCCCTGAAGCTCTATTCTGTTTTTTAAACTACAGAACATTCTTTCATAGTTTGACAGTTAAAATGCTGCGGTTAATGTAATAAACAGAGAATTTTTCTAAGTAGCCTGTCAAAACAAGTGACACTTTTTTTTTTTTTGCTAGCAAGTCTCAGATTCAGAACAATAGGAAGTACCTTTCAAAGCAACATCTTCATTATACAATCAAATTCTCAACGTAATCTTCTCATCAAAGAATATTGTGTTCTTTCTTTCTCAGTAATTATCAGAGTTCTGCAACCTCTTTGGCAGTGGTGACTATTATAAAATGCAGCTGTGCTGAGTCTAAAAGTCAGAGAGTCCTGCCCTGGTCAGTATGAATTCAATGCATCTCATGCCTCCACATTTCTTAATGACTTAGCACTTACTTTGGGCAGTAAAAAGTCAACATCTCCAGGACCTCTGAACATGCCCTCAGTCTCCCGGAGCGAAGTGCTCGGCTGGGCCCTTCAAGGACAGCAGTGATGCTGGCAATTCTTAATCAACTAAGCTTGTTTTCTTTCCACTTAAATAAAGTAGCAGCTCCAAAGATTATTAGCAGATCAAAAAAATGGGGTATGTGTATGTGTACATGTAGAGTTGGAATATCTGTCCTCTAAAATTAGATTCCTTATTTTTTACTTTCCCATCTCTCAGGAGCTATTATTCTGGTAGAAAGAAAACTGAAGTGTTCCAGAAGTGCCAGCCCAATTCCAATGTCTGCAAAGTTTTGCAAAACCTAAGAAGATGGGAAAATCCCAAGGCCACCCAAAATCATGTATCTTGGAATATTTGTAAAACTTGTACTTTAACAACTAGCGATAGGATGGAAGACAGTCAGCCTGGGAATGTAATTTTCTGTGAAGAATCTGGGCTGCCAGGGATCATGCAATTCAATGGTGTATGGAAAATAAAAGGAAGCACAAACAGGGGCCCCCAATTCTCCCAAGGTGATTCATGGAAACAAGCTCTCAAGTCTCTAGTGAAGGGTAAAACAACCAATTAGCATGAATGTTCCTAGCATACAGCAGGCACTCAATTGATGATTGCTGGATCTTAATCTAACTTGGGAAT
The DNA here is from genome assembly GCA_963573385.1 of Cacajao melanocephalus. Classification (NCBI taxonomy): domain Eukaryota; kingdom Metazoa; phylum Chordata; class Mammalia; order Primates; family Pitheciidae; genus Cacajao; species Cacajao melanocephalus. Next base: position 188,956 of record CAUYLG010026913.1, read on the forward strand.
TCCTCTCCCACTGATTTATGAACTCCCCAAAGGCAGGAGCCATTTTATTCTTTTTTCTTTTAACCTCTTTGGTAGATGCTCAAAAACATTTGTGAATCAGATGGCAAATCTGCCTCCCTTGAAGCAAGTAAGAGCTGAAGGAACATTAGCTGGAACTGGGTATTCACACTTTTTTTTTTTTTTTTTTTTTGAGACAGAGTTTGCTCTTGTTGCCCAGGCTGGAGTGCAGTGGCATGATCTCGGCTCACTGCAACCTCTGCCTCCTGGGTTCAAGCAATTCTCCTGCCTCAGCCTCCCAAGTAGCTGGGATTACAGGAATTTGCCACCAAGCCTGGCTAATTTTGAATTTTTAGTAGAGATGGAGTTTCTCCATGTTGATCAGGCTGGTCTCAAACTCCCGACCTCAGGTGATCTGCCCACCTAGGCCTCCCAAAGTGCTGGGATTACAGGTGTGAGCCACTGCACCCGGCCATATTCATACTTTCGTTCATTTCTTCACTCATTCACTCTCTCAGCAAAAGTTTCCTGATGGCTTACGTGGTGTAAAGTACAGAGCTAGGGATATGGCCTTACTAACTTCCACACCAGGTTAAACCCTCCTCCATATTAGGCTGTGCTAACACACATTACATCTTCCTCTGTAGCATGTAATGCAGCTGTGATTAAATGATTGCTTCCATAAGTAGTTGCTCACAGTTTGTCCTCTGCACGAGACAGAAAACTCCAAGAAGGAAGAGAAGGCTTCTTGTTCAATGCTTACCTTAATGCCTTAGCACCTAACAATATCTAGAACAAAGTAGCTGCTCAATAAATGAACAAATACAGTAAAATGAGATCGGTCTTTGCCTTTAAGAAGTTCATAATGTTGTTGACAGTAACATTTCTCCACAGGGGCACTGCTCTCAGGACAGCTCTTTATTGTGTTGGGTTCCTAGGTACTGCCGTGTGTTTGGCAGCCCTGGGTCCTAGCCACCGCCCAGTGAGTGCTAGCAGTGGCCCCCCTCCAGAGCTTTGACAACAGCCCTTAGGGGACTGTTCCACCTTGATTCAGAACCACTGCACGTGTTGGCTTGGACACAGGTGGCAGCAAGGAGGACAGCAGAAAGGGAAAGACCCACGAAATGATGGGGAAATATGAAGGAGGGACAGTGAGACAAGAGGGGACAAGTAAGAAAGCATAGCTTCAAATGGTGGTGCTCATCTGAGTTCCCCAGTCCCCAGGGATTGTCTCGTGCCCCTCAGCCATGCTCTCCTACGATCCTTCACGGCAGAGAAAGCACACATTGGCTGGGCAGGTTTGGACCCCACTCCTGCTAATGTCAGTGAAGCTCTAGCTTTGTTTGATGTTTTGGATTTTCTGCTCATCTTTTATGTGAAGAAAGGCTTTTGATGCTTACAGAGGTGAAGAGCATGGTTCTAGAGTTAAGGATGATAGTACCTGCTGGGATGAGGGGAGGCCTTTGAAATACATGGTGCGCAAGAGTTATGTGTTACCCATGAGAAAGTTTTGACAAAGGCAACATCCCTGAATCAGGGCAAGTGAAAGAATCCGGGGGGGAAAGGAAATTAAAGTGCTTGCAGAGAGGCTACTATGGGTTGGTCTGAGGGGCAGCCTTTGGGGAGGCTGTCCTGAGGGGCACCTCACTCTTGGAAAGTACCCAGCAGACACCCAAGACATGTAACGCGTAATGCCCTTGTCAAGACTAATATACCAAGGTCGGCCAAGCATGACTCAGAGCTGACATCCACAGCTGGCCGATGCTGGCTGTGGGGCAGAGGGCGTCTTCATTTCCAGCTGAAAAACACAAGCCTGTGTGGTGGTTTTGGAACCAAGTGTCAAGTCACTCTTTACTGAAAAGGTTTCCCTGAGGATCAGGACCACAGCCTATGCTTCTTTACATGCCCCACAGCAATTAATGGAGTGCCCTATATCGAACGGGGCTGAATAACACATTCTTCCTGAGCAGATCTGATTAAACATTTCAGAGTCCTCAATTGCAGGTGGCAGCCTGCTCCTGACAGTAAGGTGGGTTCAGCTGAGACAGAAGGGAGAGACTGCCTCAGTGGCTGAATGGGAGCCTTGACGGGGTCAAGGCAGTAATAGTGTGCTCAGAAGAATGGGCCTTTAAGCCGAAGAACAGAAGCCTCAGAGGAGGGTAAGAGGATGTGCTGAATGAGTGAAGGAACAAATGAATGGAGGCATGGGCATGAAGGCTGTGGCTCTGATGACCTCTGTCCTGTTGCATTAGGCAGAAAGGTGCTGCCGCAGACTGACACAGAAAGAGAGCAGTTTCTGTTTGTCATTGACCGAAGGTCATTTAATATGGGGACTCAGTTTTGATAGCCTGAGCCAACTGCTGACAATCTCTGTAGCTTTAACTCATGCAAATGGAAAAGAGGGCCATCTGGATCAAACACAAAAAATAAAGTAACAGAGACAAGCACTGCTGTGGTACCCTTCAGCTGCTCCCTTCTGGCCGTGGGGGATGGCCAGGGCTTTTGAGAGCAGCCTTGTGCCTCTCTCCCAGGAACATCTATGAACTGGGCAGCCTCGGGACCTGGAGGGGTGAGCCACGAGCTCTCACTCACGGTTTGCGGAGGATCATCCTCATGTGGGCGTCGGGGCCCATCTGGGACAGCAGCAGCATGGTGTCCTGGAGCTCCTCATCACATTCCTTCTTCTCCTCCTCAGTAGGCAAAGGGGCATCCTCGTGCTCGTCATCCAGAAATCGATAGAATAAATATTTGTCTTGGAAATGGTGTTCCTGGTCCACTATGGGAAACATGGAAGCACGTGTCAGCAGCAGCACTTTGGCCCCACAGCTCCATTCACTAGAAACAAATGCAGGGCGTCGGACAGGAGAGCCAAGTGGCAGCAAAGCCGGCCGCCTCCTCACGCTTCTCACTCTGCCCTGCCCAGGCCGTGCAGCCAGAAGACATGACCTCGGGGCTGCAGTCATGCACATCACAGCCCTCTCGGACCCACCCATCTCCTGGGCCTCCGTGGGACTCCCTCTGAGGACCTGCCAGCATTTCTGAGATGAACACTGACCTGCAGAAATCGCCTTCCTGATATTTCCTAGGAGGTGGGACCTGTGTCCCAAACAGGAAATGAACCAACTGCCAGGTCATGTTCTTTCACGGCTTTTGAAAGTACAGGCTTTAAAAAATATCTGTTTTGTCAGAATTTATGTTATTCTTTCTATATGTACTGTTTATAAACATTTCTCTCTGCACTCTGGAAAAAATGCTAGTACAAAATTAGTTGTTTGAATAAAGCTGACCACACCAGGCTTCTAGATCTTATATTGCCAGAAGGATTTTATGGTAATTTTCTTCAAGATCTGATTTTTAAAAGTTTTTTCCTCTTATTCCTTTAAACAGGATTTAGATCTTAGTAGGACAAAGACAATGAATGTGGCTCAGAATCCCTCATGGACATGTCTTAGAGCCTTGAGCCCCTTTTCAGGAGGGAGCATCTATACCCTCAAAAGGTAAAGAGAAGCAGTAGACCACTTGCTACTCAAAGTGTGATTCCCGGAGGAGCAGCAAAAGCAGCATCTGGAAACTTGTTGGAAATGCAGACTCTGAGTCAATTTCAGATGAGCTATGTCCAAATCTGCACTTTAACAAGAGACCCGGGCAATATGTATGCCCATTAAAGTATGAGAAATGCTGGCAAAACCATTACTAGATTCCCAGGTGCTGGTAAATGAAATGAATGATTTTAATATTTTGTCTGTTTGGAAGTGTCTTCAACAAATGGCATGAGAGTTTGGCCAGAGTTACACACCAGTCCTGAAGAGCTACTCTGTTCAATTATAGCCCCTGCAGTTATCAAGAGCCACAACTGCAGAGCACATTCTTGATTTTAAATATGGTCATCCTGTGGGTATACAAATTGGCTCTCCCAGACAGTGGCACAGTAAAAAGGCAGCTTCTGAATTCATTACTTACTTTCATGTCATCAGCCCAGCCACACACTTCACTGCTCTTCGCTCTGCCCCTGCATCAGGATTGCTATGCACTGCTCAGAGTGTAATCACACTATCAATGAACCGTGAATGCAAACTAATAAACATAATTGGAACTGATGCACTTGGGCTGCAATTTCATTTTCCTTTCATACATTTTCCCAAGTTAGGAAGGTACAATGGTAGAATATAGCAATCAATAGCATCTACTTGCTGCATTTGTATTGCTAAATGAAGACGCTAGCTCTGCAGGTCCCTAAAGGGATCGTAATTCTTTCTTGCCCATTTGGGAGTTCAGCAACTACTTAGCCAAAGAAATGCACTTAGCATTTCTTGAGAGGTTTCCAGGGACTGAGGCTCATCTTACCGTGGTTGAGAACACCGTCTTCTAACAGGACTTGCCACATGCCAACAGCTTGAGTCCGGGAGTGAACACATGGTGTCTGCTGCATCATCCAGTCGACCAGCTCTGTTCCCACACAGCATTGTCTAAGGGGAAGTGAGACACACAGGTGGGGTAGGCACCCCTTTTCAGATAGAGGATGGGAGATGGCTTTTGAGAGGAGAACCTACCAAAGGGCTTAATGGTCTCCTACCAGAAGAGGTCTCGTGGCAAATAAACCACCACACGTGGTAGCTTCAGGTTCTCAAATGCTAACAGAAGCCAAAAAAGCCACTCAGCTCGAGACAGAACTTTAAAGCAAGGCTGGCTAAATGAAAGCATTACAACTTGCAGCACGAGGGGAGACCAGAGGGCCGCTAGAGGGGGAGATTGTCTGGCAAGCTAATCAGAGGAACAAGAACTCTGTCCTGGTGAGCCGGTCCCAGAAAATCTCAGTGCAAGGTGGAGGCAAAGCAAAATACACAGACTGCCTCCACCTGAGTCTCATGCAGAATAAGTTAATGTTTACGAGGCACTCAGAGGTGCTCCATGAAAGGTGCTGTGTAAGTGCAAAATTATATAGCACTTTATATTTTCAAGTAATACTACTGATCTTCCTCGGAGGGGTGTTGGGAGAAACAAGCAATTAGCGATGCAAATCTCTTTGAAAAAGTTCTGTGTAATGAGCATTAGCACTTCTCCAGAGCCTGTCATCTGAAGAGCTCCAAATGCTTTCTGGCTTTCTGTATATTCACACATTAATCCCCAAAATGCCTCTCTGTGGTGAGTTGGTCTGGTTAAGCAAACTGCATATATTAATTAGAAAATGCATAATTACACACACATATACACACATATTAGGAAATACTGAAACTGCCAATGAGGTGAGAGAAGGGGGCAGGGTTCTGTGGCATGATGCTTCAAGAGAGGAAATGGAATCTTGAAGTCCTAGCAATGGATCAATCCCAAGGGATGATGGAACAAGGCAGGGAGTCACAGAGCAGCTGGCTGCCTGCAGCTGGGACTGAGTCACTGGTGGCCTCCCCTCCCATGCTAAGGACGGTACCACCTCTGGGGCGTGGGCTAGGGAGCTCCTCTGTAGTTGAAACTGGAGGAGACTCATGGTGCTGTGCCACTTTGGGAACAGTCTTGAAGTGGCAGGAGACATGAGATACAGAACTAGGTCTGCTACTTATTAGCTACGTGACTTTGGCCACATGGTTTCAACTCTCTGGTTCTCACTTTTCTTGCCTGTAAAAAATAAAAAAATAGGAGGAGCAAATGATGACCTCTAAAGCCTTTTCCAGTTCTAATAATCTTAATCTTGGACTTCTGAAATCCATCAGAGAAATCGTGGGATTCCTTGATTTCAGGCTGACCCTGCCCTCAGAATATTTCACAGGGAGGATGTACTGAGAAGACCATTGTATTTCCAGGACTGCCCTTATTACAGCTATACCTGCACATTAGAGCTTCAGTGGGCTACAGTCACCTATTTATAAATCATTCTGAACCAAACATAAGATCTGCCAGAATGTTTCTTTCCTAATTTGAGAATTGATTAATGGTAAAAATCATGTAAAAATCAATTTCATTTGGCTTTTAATCAATGATTGCCTTTACGAAAAGAAAGCACACAGACTCTAGATGATCCCAGAGCATCTGATGAGTCCTTACAAAGGGTATAAGAACCTTGCAGTCAGCATAGGGAACAAAGACACACTGCTGTGCTTCTTGCAGCTGATGGAAACCCAGGTAACCTTTCCATTAATGATCACTGAATGATTTAGAATTGACAGCAGACCTCTAGGATAGTGATTTTGGGGGGTTATGCTGCACCTGGAGAGGCGGCAGCCCCCTAATACTGAGGCAATAATATAATGGAATGAAGAGCAGGAGGGACAGAGAGGATGAAATTGGCAAGTATAAGATCTGGGACAAGGAACTCAGACTGTCCTGCAGAAGAAAGAAGTCATGCTTCTGGCTTCCAGTTGAGTCCAGTGGTTATTTCCAACAGATCATTAATTTATGTCATAGGGTGTGGAACAGACATAACACCTATATTTTAGGGGTTTAAAATCTTAGTACGATACAGCACAGAAGAGATTATGGTTTCTGACTTCTAGTTTCCATTATCTATCATCAAACATGACATATTTTAATGAATTTTCCCTAACGCAAGTCAATACTTGGCAAAGCAAAATCACATCTTAAATTGGTGGGGAAGAGGGGGGAGAATGAAGTTTTGAAAAGAAAAAGGTCCTTTAACCATATGAGATCTTTGAGATCTCCTGAATGAATTTAAAATGTTGAACTCTCTGAGGACATGTGACACATTGATTGATTGACTGATTTTAACCTTTACTTTTCTTAAAAATTACAGCAGTGTGTAGGGGGCCTGATATGGTTTGGCTGTGTGTTCCCACCCAAATCTCATCTCAAATTGTAATTCCCATGTTTCAGGGGAGGGGCCTAGTGGGAGGGACTGGATCATGCAGGCAAATTTTCCCCTTGCTTTTCTTGTGATAGTGAGTGAGTTCTCATGAGATCTGATCATGTAAAAGTGTGTGGCACCTCCCCCTTCTCTCTCTCTCCTGCTCTGCCATGGTAAGATGTGCCTGCTTCCCCTTGGCCTTCTCCCATGATTGTAAGTTTCCTGAGGCCTCCTAGCCATGCTTCCTGTTAAGCCTGTGGAACTGTGAGTCGATTAAACCATTTTTCTTCATAAATTACCCAGTCTCAGGTAGTTCTTTATAGCAGTGTGAAAACAGACTCATAAAAGGGCCACAGACTAGAAAAAGAATCAGCTTCCAGTGTTGGAGAACAGGACTTACAAAGTAAACATCCAAAATAGTAGTTAGTTAATATCAACATAAAATGGGCTAGGTGATCAATCTGTCCTAAGAGATGGAATGTGTCCTAAGTGGAATGTGCCACTGATGAGACTAAGGAACTTTTTCAAGTCTCATCTCATTTCCAAAATTCTGTCAAAAAGAGGCCAATCTAAATGTAACACACTGTTAGTTTTGGTCTTGCAATATATTCATGCCAAATGCAAGCAGAAGAGTATTAGTTTTCATGGAGTATAGAAAACATAATCAGAAGAGGAAGAATTTGCAATCTATTTTTTCTATCTCTGTCCTTGAGAGGGAAACTGGATCTGGAGGCACGTATACATGGTAGGTTTAAGGTGAACCCTATAGTACCAGATCTAGATCACATTTAACTAACTGAGCACGTATTTATGCTCAATTTCCTGAACCAGAACCTTTATAGGTTCTATCATAGTTGGTAGAAGATATATGTCCTTTATGGTAACTTTGAAATTTGCATTCTAGCTTTTCAGTGTGTCTTATGAATTTGGTTCATGTGAATCAAATAGGTTTTGACTCATGCCAATGCTGATGGATTCTGAGGTCATGTCTAGGCTAAATGGGAAAGAGAGTCTCACTGATTGCTTAAAGAGGGCTGTCATGTCTGAACCTTGGGTTTGGGAAGGGACAGTGAAGGGTTGTGTGCCCCACATTGGCAATTCTAGTTCCTAAACACTTGTTGAATTGATAAAATCAAAAGTTAGGGATTAGAGTCGAGTTCTTAACTGGCCCACCATGGTTCAGTCATCCCAGAAGGTTCAGCTAACCATGCAACCTCAGTCTTTATCTTGGTCATTTCCTAACTCCATTGAGAACTATAATTAGGAATTCATATTCTATATAAATATATATGTGATGCAGAGTTGTGTATCTTACTATATGCATGCTAGGATGGAATCCTACCTTAGAAAATAAGCTACGTAAAGGACTTCACATATTTTGTTCACTGCTGTATCCTTAGGGCTTGAAACACAATAGTGCATGGCACCCAGTAAGTGCTAAACTTGTAGAATAAATGAATGACTGAATGAATGAAATATTCACTGAATCTGGAAATCAACCAACCTTGGTGTAAATCTTGGTCCTGCCACTCACTTGATTTGTGATTTGGACAAGCACAGCTAATTTCTCCAAGTCTCAGTTTTGTTATCTGAAAAATGGTCATACACATCTGGCAGTGTTACATGGATGAAATGGGTGAATATACTGAAAGAGACCTGGTAGAGGTCTTTTAGTATAAATAAGTGCACAGTCAACGTTGGTTGAATGTGATCTAAATCTAGTAGGCTTCCTAAAAGTCACTGGCAAACAGAAATAACAAACATTTTCTCCTCTCTGTTCATCACAACTAAACCAATATCCAAGCAAATTAGTTTAGGAGGTGCTGGGAATATTAAGGATAATTAGCTGCAGTTAAGTTGGGATCTAAGACACGCCTAACCTTCCAGAACCTGAAGCCATTACAGAATGGGCTGCCCCCACATGAAAAACAGGGAGAAGCATTTTTGTTCCATTTTCCCTAAACATGAATGTGAGCAGGGCACAGCCTTTAGAATCAGCACACATACCTGTATGTCTTTAGGTGGTATTTTCTATCTCTTATCATGTGAGGTGCTCGAGAGAGAATGGCATTTCGTAAAATTTTTCCAGCCTTGAGGATCTTCTCTGAAGGGACCTGGATTTTAATCAGGTGGAAGGAGGGAAGGAGAAAGAAGTGTTTATAGAAGGGAAACAAACCAAACAAATCCTTAAACCACTTTCCAATCTGACTCTGGCTTGGAAAACGTAACTCACTCAATACGTTTATTTTGTTCACTTATGTAACATGTCACCGGTTTATGTTGAGAACCGAGACACTGAATATTTCCTCTCTCTAGAAAATGCATCAGAGGCTTCCTGATGTGATGCCCTGACATATGGATCACCTCCAGAGGTACTTAAGAAGCTAGCTCGATGGCTCATCAACCCACCTACATCCCATTACCTTGGTAATGGTGTTAGCAGGACGAAGAGGAACGTGAGGTTCAATGAGAGGTGTCTGAAAAATAAAATGTTAAAGCAAAAGAAAATTAAACAAAAAGTTCACTGAAGAAAATTATGGGTTGGGGGATAATAAGAAACATCCATTTTTATAAAAACTCAAAATAGAATTTAAAAAAACAAGAGATAAATTCTGCCTAAAGAACTTGAATGCATAGGCATTCAAAGGGCAAAATTAGACCATTCAATTTGCCAACATTTAAATATAAATTATTAAAAATGAAAAACTAAATAGGAATGATTAGATGTTTGTAGGCTTCATGAGAAGATGGAATAAATATCCATTCGAAGCCTAACAAACATCAGAGCAGAGGAAAAAGCAAAACAAGATAAACATAAATGAGATTAAAATGACCTATCTCCAGGGGTGGGAATAAAGTATTGCTATGGGATGGAAATGAGATATTTATTCTCTCTCTTGTGTAGTTAAGGTTCTTTTTTCTGCAATTTGTATTTTTAGAAATAAAGTTTTAATTTTAAAATGAGACTTATTGGTGGATCTATGCACTCAAGCTCCTAGGGTCCACTGAGGCAGTTAGTACACTTCTCTTTCTTCTACAAAGTAGAAGAAAGTGTACAGAGTTCAGGACTCTTTGACTGTCAGATCAGCTCTAGTCTCTAGGGAAAGTGCATGTGATTATCTACATTCTACTTTTTAAGTAGACGCAGTCTTGTTCTGTTGCCCAGGCTGAAGTACAGTGGTGTGATCCTAGCTCACTGCAACCTCAAAGCCTTGAACTCCCAAGCTCAAGAGATCCTCCCACCTCAGCCTCCCAAGTACCTAGGACTACAGGTTTTCACTACCATGCCCAGTTAATTTTTTTTTTCTGTAGAGATGGGTGTCTGCATATGTTGCCCAGGCTGGCCTCAAACTCCTGGCCTCAAGAGACCCTCCTGCCTTGGCCTCCTAAAGTGCTGGGATTATAGGCAAGGGCCACAGCACTTGGCCTATTGACCATATGCTTCAGACGGAGGTATTGAATATAATCCCAGAAAAATTACTTGCCACACAGCTACACATTAAGCCCTCTAGTCTTATGGAAATCCCTTTGTTTTCTTGCACTGAAATAATCTGGTAATGGCATTCCGAATGGAGAAAAATATGTCCATTCAAGGAGAGTGGCAGAACCACCAATACAATGCTGTTTATTCCACTTCCAGAAGGTAAGAAAAGACGGCACATTTATTTCTTATGAGATTGTGGTAGGCAGAATAATACTCCCCCGACAGAAAAAAAAAATGTTTATGTCCTCATCCCCAGAACCTTCAAATATGTTAGGCTATGTGGCAAAAGGGACTCTACGGGTATGACTAAGTTAAGCATCAAACCAAGGAGATAATCCTGGTGTTTCTAGCTGGGCCAAAGGTAATCCTAAGGAGGCTTAAAAGATGGAAGAAGGAAGCAGAGAAGTCAGAACTGGCTTTGAAGATGGAAGAGGCCAAGGACCAAGGAATGAGAGAAGCCTCCAGGAAAAGGAGAAAAACAACAAAAAGAGGATTTCCCCTAGAACCTCCAGATGAATGCAGCCCTGCTGACACTTTAATTTGGGCCTAGTGCGACCCATTTCAGACTTCTAAACTGTAGTACTGTCAGGTTATTAAGTGTTTTTTAAACCACTTTTCTTTCCAGTGAAAAAATCTACATTCCTTTGCGGTGGTTTCTAAGAGGCTGCCAGAGCCAAGGTCAAAAAGATGCCTATGCTTGAGGACTGGGGATAAATGTTTATTCTTGGTAGGTGCAATGAAACATTATTTGAAGATTGCATTTTTGTTTCCACAGAAATGGCTATATTTTAACAAAATGCTAACGAGCGGTCCCTAAGCTACTTTCTTTTGTTGGAAAGCTCCCTTTCTATTTCCTTGGAACCCTGAAAAGAAAGTGTTACTAAAGCAAATAAGTATCAAGCTTCAAAATACTTTTCTTTGATTTGCAGCTTCTAAAGAGGTAAATGTACACAAAGTTGTCTTTTAGCGACGTAATCCTAGTACCAGTTCCAGGACCAAGAGGCCATGTCACCTGCTGAAAGGCAGAATTCTCAGAACCTTTTCTGGCTCAAAGATTTTAGGTTTAGGGGCAACCTGATGAATGGAGGATGCCTTGAGGAGGAGACGGTCCCTTTATTTAAATAAAACCTCCAAGGAACACATACAGGGGAAAGCAGGGAAGGTTTCATTTTGAGGGAATAGGAGTTTGTTTTTGAAAGGGACACTGTATTCAGTTAGGCACTATACCACATTCTCAGAACTACGTTGGCACTTAGAAGCCAAATGCTTTGAGACAGATGGGAAGCCTGACAGGCCGGCCAGGCCCCTGGAAATAGTCACTGGCCAATGCCTGTTCAGGGACCCCTGCATTACACGTGTAGCTTTATTGCCTTTGTGTCAGCTTATTTACTTCCTTTTTGGTTTCCTTTGGCTTTCAAGTCAAGTTTCTTTTGAGAATTTCACCTTAGCTGCACTATAGAAAAATAAGGGAAAGAATGCCATTTTATGAATTCTTGGGTTAAACAGGAGAATGAAAGAAAAAGCATGGCAATATTTGTGAGAAACAAAGCAGAAAGCCAGCCCTCGGGGCATGTTGTCCACACATGCTCCTTTACACGTATCTCCTTGCTATATACTGACTCCCATTGTTTACGGAGACAGCTAAGGCAGAGACACTTAGGGACTTCCCTGTGCACACACAGCCAATAACTGAAATTGCTGAGTAGACTCCAGGTGTATTTCACTCCAGTGTCTCCATTGATGGTACAATTACCCCATCCACCTGTAGTTTTCTTCTAGAGACATCTTGGCCCACTCTTTGGAAGAGTTTGTGTTCTGTTTGATTCAAGTTCATCAAGAAAATTGCATCTAAGCTCTTCTAGGTCATCAGGCATCAGACTTGATCTGATAAATTTCCAGCAGTAAATATTCACAGTGGCCTTCTGAGATTACACATTAGCACCCTGCATCATGCTTGGTCTGAATTAACTTTTTAAAAAGCAACTTTGTAACAATAAAACAACATTTAGCACTGAGGAACTGTCCCATCAGAGCTAAGACAAATCTACCAGGGAGAGGCGTAGCAGTCCAGTGCAGCCAGGAGATGGAAAGCACTCAGTGTATTTACCACAGAGAGAATTTAATGTGGGAAGTACTGCACCAGGGGAGGAAAATTTCAGAAGCCAAATAGACCACTGTGAGAGGTAGTCCCAATACTAGCAAAGCGGGAAGCCCTCAAGCAAAGGGTTAGGGAGAGATGGAAGCACGACCAGGGCCTGAGCCAGGTGTCCCGGTGCGAGCTGGAATCCCGGCAGGTGTCCCAGAACACTAGAGGTACGGCCACCGCTAGAGATAACACGGGGCCACTGCTGAGAGGGAGGTGAGAGCCTCCCACATCCAATCTCTCTCCAGCTAGAAGTCAGAAAAATATGGAAAAGACTTTCATTGTATAAATGATTAGGTTAAATGGAAGAGGGAAAGAAGCAGCACTGTAGTATCCGTGAGAGTCAAAGAAAGAAAATCAGCCCAAAGGCACAACCGAAGGGCAAAGAGTTGATCTGAGAGCAACGGCCCAGGACCCATACAGAAAAGTAGTCGCAATGGCCACAGGGCTGGGCAGGGCTGCCACAGGTGCCACCCAGCCCCGTCACTCAGTCCCCACACCATATCCTCCTGGGCACTCTTCCTGCTGAGCTCTAGGCAAGGAAGGCAGACAGTAGGACACCACAGAATGGGGGCTGCATTTGGCCTGCTCGGTTTGCTTCCTAGGGCTGCCCCATGGTTGGCCCTATAGCCAGAAAACATATCACAAATGAGCCCCAAAAGGCATGGACCCCCCTCCAATGAAATTTTCTAGATTTTGACACATCAATCCCATGTTGATAAAAATCCTTCCTCCCTGCCTGAGCATGAAAGAATCCAAATAAGGCTGTGACAATGTGATCCTAAAACAGCGAGGCAGGGAGGACAGATAAAGGCAGAGGCATTCAGTTTTCTCTCTGCTTTTCGTGGCTTTCTCCATGAAAGGCTTCCCTCAGGACTGACTGTAATTGGTTTTTGTTTGTTTCTGGAAAGCGCATGCTGTTTCTACTGCCTTGTATTATGTTTATATTACTACTGAAAAGGAGAAACAGAGAGGGAAAATATTCCTTTTGGCACCAGAGCCAATGCAGAAATACTAATCAGGTGAATGAAAAATATGAATTTAGCCTCCATTACAAGATACACAATAACTCCCCGGTAGATTATAATGAAGTATAAGGTACCGTAATAGGCCTCACGAAAGACCATATTCAGACCCTTTTGAAAGGGGGTAATTCTTTTTCCTCAAGTACTTGCTCACAGAAGCCTTTTGCAAGACACAACATTTTAAACCAAGAGACAAGAATGACAAGCAAGATGGGGACACAACTCCTGCCAACCCAGTGTGGTAAAAAGTCAAGCAAGTCCACATCCAATCTGATGCAAGGATTTCATGAAGGTCTCTTGTGTGCAGAGCAGTGTGCGAGGCTAAAGGAGACTCTGATAAGCTACCTGGCTGAAATGGGCTCTTGGTCTCGTTGAAAATGCAAAACTTCTATGGGTTAAACAGTTATGAGACAATAGGAGTGAAATAAATGCTGCAACATTTGGATTTCAAAGTCCCCTTTTCTTATTTCAGCTGAGGACATCTCTAGGAGGTAGAGAACAATATTCACTTTTTTAGTGAAAATGATATACTTTTTAGGAGCTATATTCCCTTGTTTTGGCATTTTGGAATAATGTAACTAAGATCTTTGAAATGTATGTTTCATTCTTGCAATAATTATCATCAATGTCATCACTCTTTGGGGCCGCCCAGATGAAATTAAAATAAGGACTAAGTCAGACTCATAGGCAGATTTCACCACTCTGAATCAACTCTAAGTTTTTCCATTTGTGAAATAATGGAAAAATCATCTAGAGACTTCTTTGGCTTCCATTTGAAGGCTTCCTTTTCCTCACCAAGTCATTTCTTCTAAGTTCAAAATTGACTTACAGATTTTCAGTTTCAGCTTTCTCTTGTAAAGAGCTTGAAAGTTGTCACTTGTGTCCAAGAAAAAGCTGAGCAAAGTGAAAATAATGATTGCTCTTGGGCTCCTCAGAGAATTGAGCTTGCAAAGCAAATTGCCACCCAGAAATCTGGGGAGACAGGAGAATCCAGAGTCCTGATTGAGAGATCTGCTCACCTGGAAACCATAAACTGGTAAGAATACTCAAATGGTAGTTTTGACAAATTGCTGGAAGCTGAATGTGGGTTAGCTTGAGAGTGAGACACTCCTGAGGATAGGCCATTTTTTAGGTGGCCCCCCAACACTTCGTGAATTTTACCTACTTCAACCCCACCAGTTTTACCTACTTCAATTCCTCATGAAGAGCCAAAATAAGGCCTCCCTGTGGCTCTGGCAAGGAGAGGGAAAGCACCATTATCGTGAAATACACCCAGAACTTTCCCCATAATAAAGGCAGCCTCTCTAGGGAAAAGACTTTAGGAGTGTCTTATCTCATGGGGTAAGGTATTCTCTGACTCTAGCCACTCCGGCCCACCAGTCCTCTCCCAAAGGGAAAAATTTGTCTTGACCAGTCAAATGAATAAATGTTTTCTTTCCCTCCCCTTCAAACACCAGTGGCAGAGAAGTGCGAGTAGGGACAGGTGGGAGTGGGAAAGGCAGATCTCACCCTCACACCCCCACCCCACCGAATGCTGGGACCACGGGTCCAGGCTCTTCAGGGATTCAACTCCAACAAGAGCTGACCATTTAAAACATGTACATGACTAATGTTTAATAGCTGAAATAACATGTTCAGGACGCTAAGTGACAAAACATTTGTAGATTAAGACTGAGGTGTTTTTATGGTTGCTAAGTACCAGAGAGAAAGAAAGCATTCGAGTCAACAGAGTTGATAGTGGTCAGTAGCGGAAGGGGATTATTTCATGTGTATATTTCACTGAGTTGAAATATTCTCTCTCTCTCTCTGTTTCTCTCTCTTTAGAGAGTTATTTGGTTGATTTAAAATATATTATAACAACTAAAATTATATATTACATATATAAATACATGAGTTGGTTATATTTATTACATATTTTATATATATAATCATCTCTCTATATACATAGATATGATATATAATTATATAGAGATAAATATATATAAAAATATAATATATAATAGATATAAAATATATATTACACAGATGTAAAATATCTATAATAGATTAAAAAACATATATATATATATATATTTTTTTTTTTAAGTGGCTCATAAATCAGGGTCACTGAAGCCTACAGTGTAGTCTCAGGCTGCAGTCTGACTATTCGTATCTGACTATAAGAAGAGATTGAAGAATACAGAAGACTGCATGGTGAGTCTGTAAAACTGGACGAAGCAAGCGCTTCCAGGAAGAAGGCTGCCCAGACGCCCCTGTCAACTGGTCTGGGAGCACTGCTCTTAGCGGGTGCTAGCAAATGGTTCAAGTTTCTCTGTGACATACCCTAACACAGTGCTGCAAGATGGCATGTTTTTAGAATGATTCTGTCAAGCCCTAACTTACAATATAAGATTGTTTCTTGAGCTCTTCTAGTGGAGAGAGACAGCTTCAATTAGAGAGTAATCTTTCTTTTAATATACAGGATCTTCTGAGTGTTTGCTTTCTAGGAGGTATATTTATATCTGTTGGACACTCCTAAGCCAGCTACTTGGAGGCAAAAAATGAAATGGTAACTTTAGGGAGGTATCTGTTCTTACCAGTAAGAATGGTTCTCTTTGAGATCTTACAAAGTGGTTCACTTTCCTTGCAGATTGGCTTGATCGAGCCTGGATTTTCTCATAATGGCAATGCTAACATATTACTATGAAATCTGCATTTGAGTAGCAGAAGCAAAGAGATGTACACAAGCCAACCATAATATTCCACTGAGGCCACTGCCCATTACAGTGTGTCTCCCCTTACAACTGTGATTTTTACGGAAACATAAACTCTGAAAAGAATTACTCAGCCCCTGTTTCCTCCTGCCTTTACAAATCTGAGCCTTGGCCTAAGCATTCACCCTTGTTTTCAATACAAGAAATTCTGACAACAAAGTCCGAATTTGGGAATAGTGTGTTGAGGGCTTTTGGGAAATAAAACAAATGTAATGTTTTGAAGACATGGTTCAGTTCTCGCAACTTTCATGGTTTGGCACTTATTAGTAAAAGGGCTGGAACACTATGACGTTTCCCGTTATAATCTCAAATTTAAACCCAGGAATGGTGGATACTGAAAGTTAAAAAAAAAAACTTAATATTTTAACACAGAATAAATATAGAAAAGCTATGGTTGAAATTCTACTTCTTCTGAAGTCAGAGGGTCAGACTCCTGCTGGGTATATGTTCCAAAGGCAGGCAAATGGTTTGCCAGGGCACATTTTAGAAAAAGCTCTTGTGCTGAAGATGGTAAAGTAACTGTCAGATACAAACCAATATCTGTGAATGGTACACATTGGTCTGAATCTTGTTTTTTTTTTCAGTTAACAATGTATTTTAGAGATCTTTTCTTTCTCTTTCTTTCTTTCTTTCTTTCTTTTCTTTCTTTCTTTTTTTTTTGTTTTTATGGAGACAGAGTCTTGCTCTGTCGCCCAGGCTGGAGTGCAGCGGTGTGATCTCAGCTCACTGAAACCTCTGCCTCCTGGGTTCAAGCAATTCTCCTGCCTCAGCTTCCTGAGTAGCTGGGATTATAGGTGCACACTACTACACCTGGCTAGTTTTTGTATTTTTTGTAGAGATGGGGTTTCACCATGTTGGCCAGGCTTGTCTCAAACTCCTGGCCTCAAGTGATCCACTCGCCTAGGCCTCCCAAAGTGCTGGGATTACAAGCATGAGCCACTGCACTCGGCCTTAGAGATCTTTTCATACCAGACTATTAAGAGCTACCTCATCCTTTTTAAATATTACATGCACCTTTTGGTAACTGCATAGTATATACCATAACTTATTTAACAAACTTTTATTGATAGACCTTTAGCACTGTTAACCCAAGTCTACTGTGTACATAATGAAGGAAAAAGCAAAAGAAAAATTATAGGATATTCTAAGTTTATTATCCCTATGTCCTTGAAAACTCAGGATTCTCACTGTAAAAGAATATATGAATATATATATATATATATATATATGGCTTCAAAGCAATCACCAAAGCAGACGCAATGAATATCTTGAGTTGTGAAATATCATTCCCACACAAAGTTATCAAGGCTTCTTGGGAGAAATGATTGACTCCAGGGGTAGGAAATGTGTAAGATGAGCCTGCAGTCTCTTGTCATACCAAGAAGCTATCAAAGACTACAAAGTTATGACAAAAAGGACTCAGAACAATTTAAACTTTAATAAGTATAACAATTATAATGGATTGAAGCCCATCAAATATGTTCAAATCTATGAGTTTATAATATCGGCAAAAAATCGAATTGGTTACCTTCTCATAATGAGAGGGAGCCAATTCATCATCTTACAAACTGGGTACATACAGGGAAACATCATCCTGCCTTTCCTATATGAATTGTACCACTGGATAACTAGATACTAGATGAGGGTAAGCATCTCCTTATTAAATTGTTTCAGCAAATGAATGAATTGAAACAATTGACTTAAAACTTTGCCATTTTGCAACTTTTTTTTTTTTTTTTTTTTTTTTTTTTTTTTTTTTTTTTTTTTTTATAGGCTTGGTGGGTTGGGCTGGTTATTAAATTTAACTGGGGTGTTTTTTGTTGCTTTTTGTTTTTTTTTTGCAACGCAACCCCCGCCGGCAAAAATCGAAAGCCCATAAAAAAAAAAAAAAAAAAAAAAAAAAAAAAAAAAAAAAAAAAAAG